>PVIA01008208.1:0-74507 GCA_004024845.1 Tonatia bakeri
AGCAAATGTAAAACATAAACAAACAAAAAAGAAACACACACACACAAAAAAAACTCTTGTTGGTTTCTGACTGGCCAAATCGGTGTTTCTGTTCCTGCCAGCGCAAGCAGGCTGAAGAGCGAGCGGTGAGACTGCCTTTCACCTTTCTAAGACAGAACTCAGTCAGACTCAGGGCTGGCCACCAACTTTCCCCAGGAACGATTGCTGTCTCCCTCTGAGCTCAGGACGCAGGCTACGGAGGTGGCCGGGCTTTGCGCCCCTCCCCCAGCTTCGCCGCCGCGGGCTCTACACTCAGCGGAGCCCCGCCTCTCTTCCGGTCACGGTGCCTGGGCCGGGACTGCCAGGGGTCCCGAACTTCCCCTCGTGGGCTCCCCCTTCTCGGGCAGCACCGTCTGTCCTCCGGTCTCCAGACGCACCCTCCGGTGCCTGGGAAGGGTCACGCACCTCGCTTTGTATCCGCCGCGGTCCTCAGCACCGGGGAAAAGCTGCGTCCCCTCTGGGATCTCCGTTTGAGCGAGTAAACCCGCAGGGCGCGCGCCCGGGACAGATCGTCTCAGCTCGGGTAGACCTTCCTTGTTCCCGGCTGGGGCGTGGGTTCTCAGTCCACCCTAAAACCACACGCACCCCTGTTTGGGGGCGCGGGCGCCCACGGGAAGGACTCCACCCCCACGACAAGGCCTCTCCTGGTCCGGCAGACTGGGTACTCACTGTTCCCCGTGGGTGCGCACAGCTCCTGCGTTTCTGTTGGTTTCAACCCCTGACTGGGGACAGAGTCTGCTGGGCTCTCCCGGACACCCTCTGCGTCCAGCTGGGTCCCTTCTGGCCTCCTACCGACAGTTCATTCAATATCTGGATAACTTCTGATGCCCTATTTTCATAAATGTTGCGATATCCGTGGTCTCCTAGTCTGTTTCTCCTCAGATCGGCCAAATTCTCCCCTGCGCACTGGAGAGGGGGATTAAGACTCCTCCTCTCAAGCCGCCATCTTCCCTCCGCCAATAGTCTTTCTTTATCATTCACTTTTGTCATTTTCATTATAGTGTGTCTTGCAGAAGGTCTTTTTGCATTGATATAGCAGGGTGTTCTATTAGCTTTGTGGACTAGTATGTCCAGGAATTGGGAAGTTCTCAGCTTTATGGCTTTAAATAAATCCCCTACCCACTTTTCTGCTCTTCTGGTACACCAATTATTCTTATATTTGCCTTCCTGATCAAATCTAATAACTCTAGTAGGGTTTTACTTTTTTTAAGATTTTATTTATTTATTTGTATAGAGAGGGGAAAGAGAGAGAAAGAGGGGGAGATAAACATCAATGTGAGAGGGAGACATCGATCAGTTGCCTCTCATACACACCCTGATGTGGGACAGAACCCACAATTCAGACATGTGCCTTGACTGGGGATTGAACTGGCAGCCTTTCGCTTTTCAGGACAATGTTCAACTGGCTGAGCCACTCAACCAACTGCGCCACTAAGGCCAGGGTTGGGTCTTTTCTCTTTTAGATTCTTATTTCTCTTTTCTTTTCTAATTGAATTATTTCTATATTCCTATCCTCCAAGTCACTTACTCTTTCTTCATCTACTGTGTCCTGTTAACCGTGTTCTTCATTGCACTTTTTAATGTCCTTCATTGAATTTTTCATCTCCAGAAGTTGTTTCTTTACTGTAATTTGTATCTCTTCAGTAAAGAATTCATTCTGTTCATTAGTTTTATGCCTGAGTTGAACGAAATGCCTTCCTGAGTTCTGTTCTTTTCTTTTTTTTTTTTTTGAAGCATGTTGAGTTTCTTCATAACAGCTATTTTGAGTTTTTATCAGGTAGATTGCAGTATTCTGTGCCTTTGAGTTCACTTATTGGGGAATTATTATTTTCTTTTTGTTGTATCATGTTTCCTTAATTTTTCATAGCATTTGAAGGTATAAACGTCTGTTTTTGCATTTGAAGTATCAGATACCTCCTTTATTAAGGCTTTGTGTCATCTTTGGTTCTTATGATTCAGCAGGCTGGCTATCAGAAACCTTTGTTTTGTGTTCCAAAGGTGGCACAGTAGCTCAAGTGTGTGGTTTCTCATGTGTGGTTTCTTCTTCTGGAGCTGGTTCTTCCAGGTGCACTGGGAACATACACAAGGAACTGGCAGAGTTGGGGGTGGTGGGCTTACCACTTGGGGCTTTGGGGATACCCACTGGGCAGTTGGGAGGTCCTCTAGTGGGGAACTCCCAGAGATCCATGGGTAGACTTCCTGCTGAATTCCAAAGCAGATGGCAGGAATCATGTTCATTCAGTGCTCTTCTATATTTTTATCTGCCTCCTTCTTTTCCTCTCCCTTCCCCCAATGGAAGAGGCCTATCCTCAGAAATCTGGGTGTTAGGGGGAGGGGAGTAAAAGGGGACTAAATGGTAATGGAAAAAAAGCAATAAAGATTAAAATAGGAATAAAGAAATGTGGGTGCTGCCTGAGAAATAGTCCACACCAGCCACAACCTGCACAGTTGGGGCAGCCAGGGAGTCCCTGAATACTTTTGATTTACACCTCTTCCATGGTGGAGACTGCTGCTTTCCATTTCCTCTGCCTGTGAGGGCACTGATGCAGCTGCCAAAAACCCAGCCCCTTACAGTGTTGCCCTGGGGAGGAGTGAGTGCGCCCTGACAACTTCCTCTCTTCTTCATCCATATTTGTCTCTTTCCCATTCTGATGGCCTTCTGGATTGTCCCCTCAGGCAGGCTGGGCCTCTATAAATTCTCTATGAACTGTGGGTATCCCCTTAATTTTGTACTCTCCAGGGTCCTGTCCCTCCACCCCACCATTGTAGGATATGGGGTGGGGCAGATTCACCCACCCCCTTGGATCTGCAGCCCCCATTGAAGTCCTGTCTGCCCACTTTCAGATGTGCAATTGGGGATAAACCTCCTAGATGTCATGGTGTAATGTGCAGATGCACTTTTGTTTGGTTATTAATGTTCATTTAGTTGTTAATTAAAGGCAAGAGAAAAGGGACTCATCAGCCATGATGTTGACATCACTCCCCTAATGCACTTTAAATTTGGATTCTGCTATTGATGCTTGTGTCCTAGCAAGCAATAATGTGGAGTATGAGAGTCTATGAGAAATGCTCATTTAATTCTAAAATGGAAGCATTTTTTAATAGATTAACTAATGAACTGTAACTCTTAAAATATTTTAGAAATCTGATTTAAATTTTTACATTTTAAATTGTTGTTCAAGTACAGTTGTCTCCTTCTTTATTAAGTATATAAAATATAAAACCTTTAATTTAGTATAAAATAACAAATACTTAATACCTTGTTACCGGTTTTCTACTTTCTTCAATTTTTGAATTCTTTACTACTTTACCCCTGGCTGGTGTGGCTCAGGGGACTGAGTGCTGGCCTATGAACTGAAGGGTTGTCGGAGCACATGCCTGCATGTGGGCCCACCCTTGGCTGTGGGTGTGCGAGAGGCAGCTGATCCATATTTCTCTCACACATTGATGTTTGTCTCCCTCTCTTTCTCCCTCCCTTCCCTTCTCTAAAAATAAATACATAAAATCTTTAAGAAATTCTTTACCTCTTTACAATTTTGGTTCTCTCTACCTGTTATGTAATTGTTTCAGTATGTTTCAGCATAGGTTTCCTGATCTTTTTTTGGTCAAATAATGTTCTTTTTTTCACGAATGAAGAAACTTGAAGGGCATGTGCTTTGAGGTATTTTTCACAGGAGTTAGGCATCTGTGATAAAGTTACCCAGCTTAAAAAAATGATAGGATGAAGTATAGTAGAACATTCAGGTTAGGTAAAATATTTATAAATATTATATCTAATGAAACAGAGTGTATTAGGAATTTTAGTGCTTAAAATGTGAAGAGTGGCTATACTTGGTCCTAAATAAACAAAGCTAATAGGAAAGTAAGGGGACTAGTGGTGAATATTAATGTTAAATGTATTAAGAAATTCACAGACCAAGATGTGGTTATAATATAAAAAGCAGTGTGTAAAGATAAAAGGAGGGAGAAATGTACATGGGATTATACTACAGAGTGGAGAGTATGGATGCTGCTTTCCCAGTGAGAAGTAAATAGCAGGCTATCTATATCAAACTAAAGTTCAATATCCCCCACTCCAATTATAGCTATTAATGTTGAGACATTTAAGATGATTAGTTTTATATGTGGAAAATTGGTGAACATCGACAATTTCGTGTGGCTCTACCCATTCATAAACACCCCAAAACACCTTTTAGGTTCTAATTAGCATATGGGGAAGGAACCTACAGGTTTACTGAGTAGGAACAGGTGATATAGATTCATAGCCACAGTGTGAGAGCTATAGATAACCATGTTTTGCTTAAGTCTTCTCTATCAAAGAGAATGAGATACATGGAACAGACTGACAGCTGTCGGGGAAGGTGGGGGGGGATTGGGTGAAATAATGTGAAAGGATCAGCTGAAGAACATGTGTGAATAACCCAGAGACACAGACAATAGTGTGGTGATGGCCAGAGGGAAGGGGTGGGGGTCATGCTTGGGGGGGCAGAGAGGGGGTAATGGAGACATCTGTAATAGTGTCAACAATAAAAATAAAGTTAAAAAAGCGAATGATTTCTAAACTGTAAAGGGTGGAGTAAGTATGGTCAAAGAAAAGAAAACCTAACATACGTGAGTACCTTGCTGCTATCAGAAGCCCAAATAAATCCTGGTATACTGAACTAGTTCTCGCTGGAAGGTAATTTTTTGTAACATTAGAGTGGACATGAGAAATGACATTTTATCCTATGGGCAAGTATACAAAAGTGAACAAAGAATAGATCCTAGAAAGTATAGATTGATGAATTTAGCTTTAACCCCAGGCAGAAATTTAGATAGGTTTATCGAACACGTGTTTTGTGTACTCTCAAAAGAGAGAGATGATTACTGGGAACTTAGATATGCTTATGAAAAATACTAATGCCACCTAACTTTATTTCTTCTTGAATAAGTAATATAATGGCTATTATAAGGCAACTGTTTTAGAAGACTAATGTATTCTTGTAATCTTAAATTTCATTGATAAAAGGGTAGCTGGAAATAATCCACTGTACTCTGCTGCTCATACCACTGTAATACTGTCAGTACTTGTTGAGAGGCTCAGACATTGATGAAATAACAATGTTACCAAGAAAAAAAAAACAACCACAATACTATTTATGATGAAAGGGTGTTTTTCTATAGGGGATAATAGGAAAGAGGAGTGTTCGTGAGTAATACAGAGGGAACCTCACATTTTGAGAGAAGACTTAAGACAAAATGATAGCTGTCTTTAAATATTTCATGGGTTATCGTGTGACAAAGGATTTTATTTTATTTTTTTAGTTTAGCTCCCAAGGGCAGAGCCTGAATGGTTTTCTGGAAATTACAGAGAGAGAGATTTAGCTCAGTTAAGGGTAGAGTCTACCCAAAATTAGAGCAGCTCAACATACGAACTGCCGTTTTTTGAGAAAGAATCATTATCTCTTTACTAGAAGTGTTTAAGCAGAGGCTGAGTGGCCATCTGGCTGATAATTTCGTGGGAAGGAAGGTTGGAGTAGAATTAGTAGTTCTCAAACTTGGCACAGTATCAGGATCATCTGCAGAGTTTATTAGAAAACACACCTTAAGAGCTGTATATATTTCTGTAGATTATTTTCCCCATTAAAGTATCTTATTCATTCCTAAAATCAGGTAAATGATGAAAGCTTTACCCTTTGGAATGTATATTCCCTGAGGATAGAGGTCTTGTTTGACTTGTTCATAAGCTGTATTTTCAGTGTCTGTCACAGTGTTAGGTCATAGTAGGTGGTCAACAAATGTGTTTTAAAGAAAGAAAACAATTATTTCATTGATACCTGTCAATTGATATCTATGACTTCATAAATTTGTAAAGTACACACAGTAAGTTGTATCGTGTTCTTACTTGAATCTAAGCATTTTATTCTATCACTGAGTTTATTCATGTATCTTACCTTTTGTTACAGAATAGTGTAGAAGCTTATCCTATAAAATTTTAATGAAAAAGATTTAGGAGACATGGATTCTGAATAGAATATTTTGTATGTATATGCATTTCATTAATTTGTCAACTACTTGAATTTGTTAACATTACTATAAGTAATGTATTGTGATATCAGAGATGTCTGTCTCAAAAGGGAAGTTCCTAAAATATTTCATGACAATGTTGGCATGTTCACATCACTACTCAAGAGAAAATTCTCGATAGTTGATTATTGGAACCAGACCATAACCATCTTAGCTCCCCAGATAGAAAGGTATCATAACAGTTTTTCAAATGCTGCTAAATCCTTAACCACAGTGAGTGGAGAAGCAGGCATTTTGTTGTGACTAAACTTTTGTTAAATTATTTTAACTGTTGTTTGCCATTTCACTTTTTGTGATTTGTGCCACTAAATCCCCTAGTAGTGAATGAGGCTGAAATAACATTACTTACCCATTATAGTGTTTTTGATATAATTAAAATATATAATTAATCAAGGTAATTAATTCTATAGTTTAAAACTTATTACATAACCTTTTAAGCACTGTAGATTTTAGAAGACTTACTAGTGGCAATGCAATAATGACATTATAATAGACATTAGCATAGGATTTCGGGATGTTTTTATTTGTTGTTTCTCATTAATACTTCATTCTACATTGTTAGGGTGAAAGTTAATTGCTTATCTCTAAATTTGCATCATGCTTGTAATAGAAGAAACAATTTGCTCAAATAGTGTATTTGATAGAGATATTCAGATACAACACAACGATTATTGTGTTTCCCTTCATTTTATTGTTACTTTTGAGAAAAGGAATAATGATTTGAGCATTTCCCTCCTGCAAAGGACCTATATAATATTTATTCTGAAAGAATGAGATCTACTTCTTTCTAGTGAAATACTCAAGGATTGGTACAAAGTGAACTCATTTTAATTGTATCTTTACAGTCAACTGAGGAAAATGCTCATGATAAAGTGTTCTGTAGAGTTGTAAGGAAAGCAAGAAGCAGCAGTACTGAAAACTAGTGGCTAAGTGGAGAATGCATGAGAAAGACAGTGTTGACAACCCTGCCTTGAAGTAACATGACTTTTCCTCCATCTACTTGCAAAATGTGTATAGAAAAAAGCAAAGCAGAAATAATTAATGTATGATTGTTTCAAGGAACTCAAAGCAGTTAAGAAATGTTTGGTTGAAGAACGAAGATCACTAAGGTCCCAAAGTTATGGTGTATGCTCTTCCTATCTTATAATTGTGGAAATTTTTAGAGGTTGGGATGGGAAATGGCTTCCAAAAAAGAAACTCTCTTACCTGGAACTGATGCTTGTGGCTTTTCTACCATTATATTTATTCAGCATCTCTTAGTGTTATATTAATTGTCAGTTCTCTAATTCTCATGGTTAACATTCAAAGTTTTGTTGATTTTGCTATTCATCATTCATGTTTTTGTCATTTTGTCAGTTTAAAATGGCCAATGGATCTACCTTTGCCTGAAAAAAAGACTTCATTGCTCCTAAGATTGAGACATTGAGGTTTTTTTTAGGTTTTTACTGTGACATGGTTCTGATTGTACTAATTCAGCTACTCAATTCTTGGCTTAATTTTGCCCTACTTCAACATAAAACTCATCATTTATACTATATTATTTATGCACAGAGAAAATGCTTCAAGGTGATTTTGAACTTGTAGGGAAGGACCTTATGTTTTGATTAAAATATATTGTGTGGGATGTTAAATATAAGGGAAGACTGGGAAAATTTCACAAAGCAAGTGTGTGCTTGTAAATCCTTGCATGGGGATTGAGGCATTTGAGGGAAGTGAAAAGCATTTAAGCAGTAGTTGAAGGAGAATTAGGCAGACTTATATTTTATTCTGGCTCCTTTTTAAGAAAATTAACTACAAGACAAAAAACAAACAAACAAAATGGATACGGAATCTAAGATGACCTCATAGTAGATGAGGCCTCAAAGTTCAATGGTATCTAAAGGGAGACCCCAGAATTTCAGAAAGCAAAAAGTCAGGCCTAGAAACAACTGTTTGTTACTGAGAACCTATGTGATTTCATAGCTTCCTTCTCTTTTTACTATATAAGCCCCTTTATATTGCTGTTGAATTTTTTGGACAGCTGTATTTGGGGTGAATGGGTGTGAGGACAGGAAAAATTCCCTATATAATTTTTAAGATGTATTATACTTAACCAAATGTAGTTTTTATTCTACTGTTCTTGTAACAATAAGACTTAGCTATATATTTAAAGTGACAGTCTCTTTGGCTGTTGTGTGCCATGAAAGGCAAAATGGAACTATGTTTGAGAAACCAGTTAGGCAAATATAGTCAGACTTCTGGGATTTAAAAGAAGAGTGTTCTTAATGCTTTGTGGTAGCGAACTTGAGGTTATAAAATCATGAAATGTATAATGGAATTTAGACTTCTCACAGGGTAGAATTGCTGTGGTATATGCATCCTGTTTATGTCATATCAATATTCAGTATTTAACTTAATGAAGTACGTTTCACTTTCAGGTTTTAAGAAGTGAATCTCTTATTTTATGTTTTCCAGTGAATATCACCTCTGCCAGACAATTAACAGGATGCAGTCGCTTCAGCCATATTTTCCCTTCATCTGCTTACCAGCACATTAAGATGCATAAGAGAATTCTGGGGCACTTGTCATCTGTCTACTGTGTAGCATTTGACCGAAGTGGGAGAAGAATTTTTACAGTGAGTTTAAAATTTGTAATAGTTTACAATGTTAGAGATTAACAACAATTGAACCCATGCTTCATGGCATTGAATTATGCTTTATAAGCAGTTGTCCTTCTTAGACACGTGAATGTAAGGAAAGATGAATGGAAATTGAACATCTTTTCTCACTCTGTATAAGTAAACGAGTGTGAACTGCAATGTCTTCTATCTTTAGGGAAATCTAGTTTAACAAATTAAATCTTCAGAAGGCCTGTAGTCTAGAGGTAGTTAATTTATGTGGAAGAAGTTTTATCTACTCATTTTAATTTTCATTTTAGCAAACATTTATTAATATGCATTTTCCATTTGTCACTTAGTATAATTAGTCCCAGTTCTGCTTAATTAATGATTACATCATCCTTATGGTCAAACAGTTGAACTATATTACATGGTTAGGAATGAAAATTACAGTTATTGTATATATCTTTCTTTGACTTTAGTACTATTTTTAAAATTGGGTTTTCATTAACCAGATCATACTATGTGATTTCCAGTACAGAATTGTAGCACACTAATATTCCCAAAAAAAGGCTTAGTCTCATGATTTCAGTACGAAGTTAACATAGAAATGTAAGTAATGGCATAATTTTCTTTTTCACTTTCTATGCTATAATGAACGAAGTGGTTTGTATTTTAAGTTATTATCTCCTTGGAGTTTATTGCAGAATCTTCCATTGACATTTTCATGACTCATAATGCATGAGCCAAGTATTTGTTTATTGATGATCACAGTGAGGATGATGATTGCCATCATGCTATAAAAATAATTTTTAAATAACTTATTTTCCAAATTGGAGTAAAATTGCTCTTTACTATTTTTGAAGCTCTTTGGAAATTCTCAATAGGAAGATTAACCTATTGTCATCAGAGATTATCAAGAAAAAGTCTCATGTTTATTGAGAAATGCATATAGTCTTTAGGTTAAGTTTTTATGTATTTGTAGAAAAAATATTCAAGTAATTAAGAAAAAAGCGCTGTCAGGCCTAAGGAAAGGAAAAAAGGCAGATATTTTTAATGTTAAATTACTTCAAAGTGACCAAATTTTTTATTTTTAGTTGTCAGCATTGGTAGTAGTTTTGAGGAGCTCTTCACAAACACCATTGTGTTTGGACAATGTTTTGTCAGTGTTGTCATTTGAACATTACTTATATTTGCTACTGGAGCCATATTGTACAGAGAGAAGAAACTAAAAAGTAAATGCTTAGAAGTAACGAAATCTTCCTTTTGTCTCTGGCTTTCTCTGGAAGGGGGAAATTCTGCTTCATTGTAAATATTCTGTCTTTTCATGTTACAATAGGGTTCAGATGACTGTTTGGTGAAAATTTGGGCAACAGATGATGGACGCCTCCTCGCTACTCTTCGAGGGCACTCTGCTGAAATTTCTGACATGGCTGTTAACTATGAGAACACTCTTATTGCCGCAGGCAGCTGTGACAAGGTTGTAAGAGTGTGGTGTCTTCGAACTTGTGCACCAGTTGCAGTCCTTCAAGGACATTCAGCTTCTATTACTTCCATACAGGTGAGAAAAATGAAAAGATAACCTCTCACATATGTAATAAGGATGATAATTCTCTTACTTCTGTTACATTGTGTAGACAATATTATAAACAATGGCCGACAGAAAACTGTTGACCTCTTACGGGCTTTGTTCCTACCCTGTGCACAGGTGTTTTTTTAAGTCCCTGTTTCATATAAATCTATTCCCTTTATAGATAAGTAAAAAGGTCACTGAAAAAGGATTGTCAAATACAGTGTGAGACATCTTATTTGTCTCACTCATATTTGTGAAGAAGGGAGAAGCTTATAAATGCTTTGAGGAGCAATAGTAATACCTGTTAGTCAGGATATAAACAGGTTCTAACTTGAATATTAGCATACTTTGTGTTAACATTTAATCCAAGATGCTTTTTAGGCAGATTCAGAGAGACAGGGAGAGGGAGAGGGAGAAGTTTAATGTTAGGAAAACTTCATTTTTAGTTTCACTGATTTTTCTCTTTCTGCTTGATATTTGACATAAAGTGTATTGATTTCATTTAAATGCTTGATCATGCAATATTTTTTACCCGGTGTTGATAGTGGAAGTCCTGGATACCTCCTCCCCACCAAAGCACTTTTATTTAACCAACTAGGCTGAACTTCTGTCCTCTTATTTGGTTTGAAAGGAAAATAGAGGAATCCTTCTGAAAAGAAGGTCTTTTATACTTTGGTCAAGAAGACTGCTTTTGTGAATGAGATAACTACTCCCATTTACTTTGTTTTTTACTTGCAAATAAGTATGCCAGTCATTGTGTGTGTGTGTGTGTGTGTGTGTGTGTGTGTGTGTGTGTGTGAGAGATTTAAATAATATATTACCTGTTTATGAGGAGCTAGCAAGGATTGGGTTCAGTGTAGCATGTTGAATTTGAAAAAATTTCATGTGAAATTTTTGATCAGTTGAAATTCTTTCCTGGATTTTGTTTTGAAAGATTATCAGATATTTTTGTCCCCACCATTGTATCTGACAGTATTATTTCTTGAATTTGGAGATACTCTTATACAACATAAAAATTGACTATGTATTTATACTGAAAGATGTTTAAGATACTATTTCATTCATTCATAGTTTCTTTTGCTAGTTTCTTTTTCATTTCGTTTACACATGTGAGTGCCCTAGAGATTCATGGTACCTCTTCTCTATCACATTTTTTTCCTCTAGTGATTGTATAAAGTCTCATGGCTTTGAATTTCTTCTGTAGACCTATGTTGCTCACACTTATATTTCCATCTTGGGACCTACCTTTTAGCTCCATACTTGTATATTTAACTACCCACTTGGTATCATCACATGAATATCTACCACGGACCTCAAAGTCTTCCTTCCTGAGATCTGCCCCTCCCAAAGCTTTCCACATCCAAACAAATGGCATTTCAGTCCTTCTAACTGTTCAAAGTACTCATCCCAGACAGTTTTCATTCTCTTGTATTCTATATCTAACTTTTTAGCAAATCATGTTGGGTCTGGCCTTGGAATATGTCTAGAATCTGACAAATTCTCAAGGCCTATAGCACACAACTCTATTTCAATTATCTGTGACTAGATTATTGAAATAGACTTCTAACTGTTCTTCATTCACCCCTTCCATGTCTCTCACCCCAGTATAGTCTCTGCATAACAGACTGAGTGATTTTAAAGTGGTAGTTAAATCATGTCATTGGCCCTCACAACCCTCAATAGCTTCCAAACTAAATAATATATTACCTGTTAAAGCCAAAGTCTTTCTTAAAATCTTTTTTTTTGCTTTTTCCTGATCCATTGTACTAACCTTTTTTATTGTAGTTCAAGTACAGTTGTCTGCATTTTCCCCCCACCACCCCCACCCTAGCCATCCCCACCTACCTCCTCTGATTCTACCCCCCCCCGGTTTTGTCCATGTGTCCTTTATAGTTGTTCCTGTAAATCCTTCCCTCTTTTCCCCCATTATCCCCTCTTATCTCCCATTTCTTTTATTTTTCAGTCACACTTGAGATACAATATTATATTACTTATGCTTACATGACCTAGTGATTAGATATTATATAACTTACTAACTGGTCATCCTGAAAAATCTTGTATCCATCTGACGCCATATGTAGTTATTAGAATATTATGGACTACATTCCCTATGCTGTGCTTTACAGCCCCATGACTATTCTGTAACTACCAATTTGTACTTCTTAATCTCTTCACCTTTTTCACTCAGTCCCCTAAAATCCCCTTCCTATCTGGTAACCATCAGTCTGTTCTCTGTATCTATGAATATGTTTCTGTTCTGCTTGTTTGTTCTTTTTTAGATTTCAGTTGTTGATAGATATATACTTACTGCCAATTTATTGTTCATACTTTTTATCTTTTTATTTTCTCCTCTTGTTAATGAAGTGCCTTTAACATTTCATGTAATACTGGATTGGTGGTGTTGAACTCCTTTAGCTTTTTCTTGTCTGGAAGCTCTTTATCTGTCATTCAATTCTAAATGATAGCTTTGCTGGGTAGAGTAATCTTGTTTATATTTCCTTGCTTTTCATCATGTTGAATATTTCTTGCCAATCCCTTCTCTTGATGTTTTTAAGATTCTCTCTTTGTCTTTAAACTTTTGCATTTTAATTATGATGTGTCTTGGTGTGGGTTTCTTTGGGTTCACCTTATTTGAGACTCTCTGCACTTCCTGGGCTTGCATGTCTATTTCCTTCATGAAGTTAGGGAAGTTTTCCATCATTATTTTTTAATAGGTTTTTGATCTGTTGCTCACTTTTCTTCTGGCACCCCATGAGGTAAATGTTGGTACTCTTGAAGTTGTCCCAGAGGCTCCTAACACTATCCTTGGGTTGTTTTTTGTTTTTTTTTGTTTGTTTGTTTTTTTGTATTCGTTTTTCTTTTTGTTGTTCTGATTGGTTTTTTTTTTTTGCTTCCTTATATTCCAGATCATTGATTTGATTCTTGACTTTATCTTCTCTACTGTTGATTCCCTGTAAATTTTTTTCTAAATATTTTATTTATTTATTTTTAGAGAGAGGGGAAAGGAAGAAGGAGAGGGTGAGAAACATCAGTGTGTGGTTGTTTCTCACGCACCCCCTACTGGGGGACCTGGCCCACAACCCAGGCATGGGCCCTGACTGGGAATTGAACTGGTGACCCTTTGATTTGTAGCCCACAATCAGTCCACCAAGCTACACCAGGCAGGGCCCTGTAAATTGTTCTTTATTACAATTAGTGTATCCTTTGTTACTGACTGGATCTTTTTTATGCTGCTGAGGTCCTTACTAAGTTCCTTGAGCGTCCTTATAACCAGTGTTTTGAACTGTGCATCTGATAGATTGCTTCTCTACATTTCATTTAGCTCTTTTTGTGAAGTTTTGTTCTGTTCTTTCATTTGGGCCATATTTCTTTGTCTCTTCATATTGGCAGCCTCCCTATAGTTTGTTTCTATGTATTAGGTAGGGCTCCTTTCTCTCCTGGACTTGGTAGAGTGGCTTTATGTAATAGCTGTCCTATAGGGTCCAGTGGCACAGCCTCCTCATTCACCCGAGCTGGGCACGACAGGTGTGCCCCCAAACCTCATTATGTGGGCTGTGTACACCGCTCTGTTGTTGTTGAGACTTAATTGCTGAGGACACATCAATGAGTGGGATTTGCCCTCAGTCCTATTGACTGCAAGGACTGGCTGTGCAGGGTTCCACCCCACAGAGCAGGACTTAGTTGAGCAGGGCTCTGGTGCCCGCTGAGTCCACCCCTTAAGTGTGTTGCTATGGAGATGGTTTGGTGGTGCTTTGTTGTGATCTGAAGTTGTCCACTGGGTGTGGTGGCTCTTTGGCCTTTTCAGAGGTGCAGCCTAAGGTCAGCCACTGCCTGTGTTCTTCCCCAGGCCTCTTGGTATGAACTACAGAGTGATCTGTAGATGGATGGTATTTGTTCTGGGCTTGGAGGTATGCACGAGAGGCCAAGCTGTGGACCAAGGCCAGAGGCTGCTAGACCAAGAGAGGCCATTTGTATGGAAAAGCCACTGGAAACAGCTTGAGGGGGGTGGCAAGTTGGGTGGGGTCAGCATCTCAGGGAATCACCATGATAGGGTGAACAGTATGATCCTGGTTGATAGAGACTCAGATATGGCCCTGCCTGCTGGCTCTGTGCAGAAAGGAGGGCTCATTGAAGAAACAGTGGCCTCTGACAGCACTTCTTTCTGAGAGAGAGCTGTCCTGGGCTCTCACCCTGATGCCAGACACTTCAGTTCTTCCCCATATGTCTCTGATGCCTTTTGACCTACTGCCCTGGTGCTGGAGCTCAGATGGAGTGAGACTGAATAAGTGCATGTGTGGGCCCTTTAAGAGGAAGTACCTTGGATTCCAGAAGCCCTCCATCTCGCTCAGCCACAATCCCCACTGGTGTTTGTTTTAACTTTTTAATTTTTATTGAATTTATTGGGGTGGCATTGGTTAATAAAGTTATATAGGTTTCATCTCTACAATTCTATATCATATCTGTATTGTATTGCGTGTTTACCACCCCATGTCCAGTCTCTTTCTGTCACCATTTATCCCCCCTTTCCTCTTCTCTACCTCCCCCATCCTTCTGTCTCTCTTATAATCACCATACTGTTGTCTCCATTTATGAGTTCATTTTTATAGCCAGAGGTTATGGGGACTTCTCTTTCTAGCACTGGAATCCTGGACTGGGGGGGACCTGGTGTGGGGCTGGGACTCCTCACTCCTCAGGGAGGGACCTCCAAGGTTGAGATATCCCAATTTTTATCTGCCACATCTGGGAGTAGGACCAGTCCATTCTCTGCTTCTGCCCCTCCTCCTATCAGTCTCATGTGGCTTCTTCTTTATATCCTTAGTTGTAGGGTTTCTGTTCGGGTAGATTTCAGATGGCTCTGAATGGTGGTTTTTCTGTAGTTTAATTGCAGTTTTGATGTGGTTGTGTGAAAATGTAAGTATTGCATTTACCTATGCTGACATCTTGACTGGAAGTGCAAAGCCAAAGTCTTTATAGTGATCCACAGACCTTACTTACATCCTCAGCCCCTTGCTGTCTGATGTACTTCACCTCCTTCTACTTGTTTCTTCTTTTCATTCCACTTTAGCAGCTACACTCTCTGCTTTTTTAGAGCACTCTAGCTATATTCCTGCCTTTGTTTTACTGTTTAATGGCTCTGGGATAGTCTTTCTTGGATCTTCACATGGCTTGTTCCCTCAAATTCTAAGCAATTTGTGCAAATGTCACTTTCTTAGAGAGACCTTCTCTTTGACCTCCTTACTACTATAAAATTGGAAATTATCCCCCAACCAACAATCTGAATCTTCCCTTAGATTCGCTTTTGTCTGTACTGGTGATCACCATTTAGCATGCATTCTATATGCTTTATTTAGTGTTTGCCACTTAACTCTATATTAACATTGTGTTATATCATCCACATCATGAGCTCAGTAGCTCTTTGTGATTTTTTTTCCTAAGGACAAGTAAAATACTGAGAATTAGAGTTTGAGAATCCTATATGATAAAGGTCCTTCATTCATGGATCTGTGTAGGGTACAAGTCATTCTTTAAATGGGCAACTTAAATAATGATACATGACAAGAACAGAGGTTTGACCTAGTTTACATTTTCCATTAAAACAAATGGAAATCGCTGTTGCTGGTGTGGCTCAGTTAGTTGGAGCATTGTCCCATATACCAAATGGTTGGGGGTTCAATTCCCAGTCAGGGCACACATGAGAGGCAACCAGTCTATGTTTCTGTCTAACATTGCTCTCTCTCTCTCTCTCTCTCTCTCTCCCCCCATCCTCTCTCTGAAAATTGATAAACATATTTAAGAAATTAAAAAACAAATTATTTAAATTTAAAAAGGACAAAATTGATATTGTACTTCATTGAAGTTATAGTTTAAAGCAAAATATTAAAACTCAAATACTTAGTTGTAAGCTACCTAATAATTTATTATAGATTTATTTCTGATGCCCTATTCATATGGAATGAAAACTTCCATATTTATTGCTATATAAGCATATATTTAGCAGATTTATAATGGTTTAACTAGTAATGACTTTGTGAGTTTTTTCTCTATTACAAGTATTGAAATAATACACTTAAAGAATTATGTTGAATAATTTAAAATAATTACTTTTAACACTAAAATACTTTATCTTAAATTCAGTGACTGACTTTTTTTCTTCCAATTTTTTTGGATATTTTTTATATGGTGTTCATTAATCTAGGATGTTTAAATAATTTCTTAAAACTGAAATCATTAAGTCAATTTGCTTAAAAGTATGTTTGTTAAAGTGACTATGAATTTAAAACATGCTATATTTAAAATAACTTTGAACATAAAAGCTCTAATTGAATTTTTTTTTAGTTTTGTCCATCAACTAAAGGCACAACCAGATACCTCACTTCTACTGGTGCTGATGGAACAATCTGTTTCTGGCAATGGCATGTAAAAACAATGAAGTTCAGGTAAGTTTATAGTTGGGTGAGAAATTTTGTGAAAAGTCACGTACATTCATTTTCTTTAGTAGTCTATGTATATAAGTATGCACAATTATGCATACGTACTTCAAATGGATATTAGAGATTTTAGAATAAAATTTTTATAGATCCAATATTGAAGAGACTAATTTATACACAAAATTATGGTAATGAGTGATATTTGTTTCATTTCTTATTCTGGTAAGAAGACTTTGAACTTGTAATGGTAATAGGAAGTAACATGGTAATTTGTAAAGCTATAATAATAATAATAATACTGATATAAATTATATTTATAAGGCTAAATATATTTTTAACTTGAATTATGAGATTAGTACTTACTGACTGCTTCAGTTTTGTGGTTTCAATAATATTGGCTCTAAATCTGTCTATCCAGTATACTAAGATTCCTGCACATTAAAGGAACATGGTGAAAAATAAAAACATCTTTGTTTTCTCTTAGGGATCGCCCAGTTAAATTTACTGAGAGATCCAGACCTGGGGTTCAGATATCTTGTTCATCTTTCAGTTCAGGTATGTGTGAAAATTGAATGTTTGGAGTGCCCCAAATGCTGAATGACCCAGTTATAAAAGATATATTTTTTCAATTTTGTGGAACAATGCATATGTTTGAGTGTTAATGGAATCACATAAAAAATATGAACCATATTTTATAATACGCAGACCTTTATGGACTCTAATATATGATAGTTTTAGAGGTTTTTTCTTATTTACAAGTAATATGTTTTTATATAATGCAGAATTTAGTTGGTAAAAATAAAACCTTTCCACCCCCAATTCAATACTGAAATCCTGCCCTGACTGTTCAGAAAATATGTACTGTAGCTGCATATAGGGGACACTTTTACACTGTATACAGTGCTTTCCTACTTCTAAGAATTTCATGCTAGTTAATCTTTTTTTCATTGCAGTAAAATATAACATGAAATTTACTATTGTCTATAATTGCTTTTTAAAAAGATTTTACTTATTTATTTATTCTTAGAGAGGGGAAAGGGAGGGAGGGAGAGAGGGAGAGAAACATCAACATGTGGTTGCCTCTTCTGTGCCCCCTACTGGGGACCTTGGCCCACAACCCAGGCATGTGCCCTGACTGGGAATCGAACCAGGGACACTTTGGTTCGCAGGCCGGTGCTCAATCCACTGAGCCACATTAGCCAGGGCAGAAATTTACTATTTCAACAACCATTTTAAAGTGTACATTGCCCTGGCTGGTGTAGCTCAGTGGATTGAGCACGGGCTGCGAACCAAAGCATCGCAGGTTCGATTCCCAGCCAGGGCACATGCCTGGGTTGCAGGCCAGGTCCCCCAGCAACCGCACATTCATGTTTCTCTCTCTCTCTCTCTTTCTCCCTCCCTTCCCTTTCTAAAAATAAATAAACAAAACTCTTAAAAATTAAAAAAAAAGTGTACATTTCTGTGGTATTAAGTATATTCACATTATTTTGTATACATGACCACCACCATCTATATCCAGAATTTTTTCATCATCCCAAGTGTTTGAGTTTCTACACTCAACACCACTGTAGTCACTATACTACCAAGAGAATTGTAGATATAGGTCATTTTATAAGTAATTTGGAACATTATGGTTTTACAGTTAATATAAAGAATTCCTCAAAGCTGTGACCTTTAATGTTTATGATCCAAAGTCCTGTATTTAATGTATAGTTGGTGGATTTTTACTGGGTTAAAAATATAGTTGTAGTTTAAGTATTTCTCTTATTTTTCTTGAATTTTACTTGATTTTCTCTGAAGTGTTACTGTATCTGTCACCATTAGAAGACAACCTTGTGTTTCTTGAAGCCTTTTTGTTAATGTAAGTTAGCGTATAGCTAAGAAAGCAGTCAGAGGGTTTTTTAAGTTCCTTGGTACAATGTTTACTTTTTAATTCTCCAGGTGGTATGTTCATTACAACAGGGAGCACTGACCATGTGATTAGAATATATTATTTGGGTTCTGAGACTCCTGAGAAAATTGCTGAATTAGAGTCACACACGGTAAGAAAAAAAAAAAAACTTAATATTTGCTTTCTTTTTTAACAACCCTGAAAAGATGGTTTTATTTCTTTCCTTGTCTGTACCCTAATTAATATAAATTGGAGCTGAAACCTATATGGTAGGATGTCTCTTTAGTAATGAAGATAAGTGAAATTTTGGATTTAGTATGGCTATAATATGTAAGGTAATTTCTATTTGACTATATGGAAAAAGAAAAATACATGTATTACAGTGATGATTTATGAAAATCTTCTTTGTACCTGCTGCATTTCATTAATCATATAAGCTGTTTGTTACTTTAATGTCTACATACTTACATGAAATGTGTCTTAGGAAAAATTCTTTTCAGTTGATTTAGCTTGTTGATCTTAATATGATTGTTTTCAGAATGCTAGAAGGAGGTAGTAAATGAGTGGGAAAAGTTCAAGAGGGGAAATAAGAAGAGAAAATGTTTTTGCTGGGGACCCGGCTAACATAAAAAGTCAGAAAACTTAAAACATTCCCTGTTGAAATCGGTGGTGGTCAGTCACTGGAAATAAGACGTCCTTTCAGAACATCTAAAACCAATTATTGCAACTGGTAGTGAGAATCCAGAATCTGTCAGATAAATACTACAGTGAAGTCATGAAACAGTGTGAATCACAGATACCTCTGAACATAGAAAGACAGTTTAATCATTTTTAAAAATGAAAAATAATTAAATACAAAGATATTTACTATCTCGGTTTCTTTTTAAATTACATTAAAATGAATGGTTTTTGAAAATGTGCACAGCATTTGAGGGTACATTTTAGCTTTATTATCAAAGAATAAAGATAAGGAAAATGCATATTTTGGCTTATATTTTAATTTTCTCATCAGTACAATACACATTATATTAAAAGAAGATTCAGCTAAAAGTATCTAAACTAAAATACCTAAAGACTATCAGGCAACTCCACTGTAAAATAATTAAATAAAATATATAAGAAATAGGTAATGACTGATTTGTTTTCTGAAATTTAAAAAACAGTTAAGTGGGAAATTTCATTCACCTACTACTAAATCAGTTATTTTAAGGCAGTATTTTAAATTAGTGTAATATCTTATTATGAGAAGCATAATAAACTAATACCTCCTTAGAACTATCTGTCTCTTGAGATTATGGTTTAGAAACAGGTTTGCTTATGTCTGGTTTGTCTCAAAGTACTACTGATTGAGCCTTCTTCCTTAGTTAATATATTGTTTCAGCCTTTATTAATTTTTAAAGACGATTTGAGTTCTTTCAGAAAATTGTAGCATTAAGAAATCTATACCATGATGCTTTTGCATGTGAAATTGAGGGGAAGAGTGCTTTATTCATTTTACAAATGAATTCTAATAAAAATCTGTTTTATGTCTTAGGACAAAGTTGTTGCCGTTCAGTTCTGTAACAATGGCGACAGGTAACTATATAGTACATATCGGCGTAAACAGATGTTTGACATATTTTATCTCTGTTCCCTCGAAGCAACTACCTCTTCTCTAGACACCTTATTTCGGTCCAGGCACTTAGGCTGAAAGCTCTTGTCTATCTTTGATAACATCCTTACCCCATCTCTTCTAAATTCCTATTCAAGTAGTAGTGATGATAGATAGGCTATCAGTTCTTTCTTTCTGAATGATTTCTTTTTTTGTTTATTTTGCTTTTTCCATTTCTGTTATCACTTGCCATAGTCAGGATTCCATTATTTGACTCATTACCGTCAGTTTTCTTCTCCCTTCTAAGTACATCCTATCCATTTCTATCAGATCAGCATTACTCTGTTTAGAAATTTTTAATGTAACTTCTTGGTTTATAGAGTGGAATTCAAATGTTTTAGCCTAGCATTCAGAACTCTCTACAACTTGACTTAGACCTACATTCTTAATCTGTCTACTATTCCCATGTAAATCCTCTGGATCTACCCTCATTGATTTAACCATTGTTCTTGTTGCGTTCCGCATATGTTTTCTCATCCATTCTTTTGCTTCTACTTTACCTCACTATTCTTACCCAGAAATAGCATCATATACCTCCCCTTCACTCCTTGTTCCCTCCTACATCCGCCCTCTCCATCCTGCTCTCCTTACCTGTATTTTCCCTCTTCTTCCTGTCTCTTCTCTAAGTCTTCTCTTTCTTTTAAGGTTTTCATGCTCTACTTGATACCTTTCCTGACTGCTCCAGATTTTAGCTTCCTTGCCACCTGCTAAACTTCTGTATCACTAATTTTATCTGCTATTCATATGATACATATTTTCTATGTCTGTAAAACTCAGAAATTATATACAGGTATTTGCATCCTCTGTAATCTTCCCTGGACTAAAAATTGACCTAGAATAGACATAAAAATGTAACCACTTAGCATAATTTGTATCCATATATTTCTCTAAGGACTTTATATGGGTGACCATGTTTTATTTTAAAATATTTTTGGATAGTGGGTGACTACTATGATATTCATTCACCTTCTTTAAGTGCAAGAATGAATATCATAATGATGGTCTACAAAGAGTGGCATCTATATTATCAATGAAAAAATATTTAAATGATTGTTAAGGTTGCTTTACTGTAATATATTTAGTTATATACTTGAAGATTTGTCTACTACTTTTTCATGCTAGAAGAATCTGAATATTTTTAATTCTTGCCTTATTTTCTTAAAGGAGAAATCATCTTAACTGGTTATGTGATCTTATAAGCACATCAAAAGATGTACAATTTCACTGATAATTAAAGAAATGCAATTTAGAATAGCAGTAACAATTTTTTTCTTTCAGAATGACAAGGTAAGGAAGAATGATGACACCCAATATTGCCATGGGTTTAGGAGAAATGGATATTCTATGATTTTTGATGAGATTATAAATTGTTTAAAAATGTTCAGGGAAATAATTTGGCAGTATGTTTTAAAAGCTTTAAAAATATGTCTACTCCTTTGACTCAGCAAAGATATATATAAAATTGTACAAAGATGTATGTTGAAGTTCATCACATTTTTATGATGGTGAAGACTGAAAATAGTATATATATTCATCATTAGGGAGTGGTTTAAATATAGTTTGATATATCCATATAGTTGAACACTTATTAAAAATGGTAGTTTTATTTGTCCACATAGAAATAGATCTATAAAATACACTTAAGTCAGGGAAAAACATTATGAAACATTAATATATAGTATAATTTTATCTCCTATGGGGGCATGCATAAATATTTGTGTGTGTGTCTTTAATTAAGTTCTCAAAGACTAGAAAAGTATGAAAAGTAAAATATTATTGGTGAATGAATGTATGTTTATAATAGTTTTATTGAGATAAAATCTATATAACATAAGATTCAGTGGTGTTTAGTATATTCATAGAGTTGTACAGCATTCACCACAGTCAATTTTAGAACATTTTCATCATCTCCAAAAGAAATCACATGCCGTTTAGCTCTCAGTTTCCAATCCTTTTATATCTCTATCCTCAGTTCTAGGCAACCATTATTCAATTTTTGTCTCTGTAGATTTGTCCCTTCTGGATATTTCATATAAGTGAGATCTTTTGTGACTTACTTCTTTTGCTTAGCATAATGTTTGCAATATTCATTTGTGTTATGGCATGTATTATTATTTCATTCCTTTTTATTGATGAATAATAATTTGATTGTATGAATATACCACGATTTATATATTTATCATTTGGTGGACATTTGGGTTGTTACCACTTTTTGGCCTGTTATGAATAATGCCATGAATTATTTGTCAATCAGTTTTTGTGTGGACTTATGTTTTAATTTCCTTTGGAGATACACCTCCAAGTATATCTCCAAATTCTAGAGATAAAGGGAGTAGAATTGCTAAGTCATGCAATAACTCTGTTTATCCTTTTGAGGAATTGCCAGACTGTTTTCTAAAATATCCAATTTCTATTCTTCCCAGTAGCATATGTGGATGAAAGTATCACTTTTATGATTAGCGAAAAAGGGATTTCTTCTTTGGAGGAATGTAATAAGGATATTTTTATTGTCTCTTTTCAGTTTAAGATTTGTTAGTGGAAGCAGAGATGGAACAGCAAGAATTTGGCAGTATCAGCAACAAGAATGGAAGAGTATAGTGCTAGATATGGCTACTAAAATGACTGGGTAAGAGTGGGGTGTTAGATGTTTCAGTGGTGGCTCTCAGAAGGTATAGTATCTTACTTTATTGAGTTATACTTAATGAAAATAAAATATCTTTTTAGATAAGTAAGTACTTTGGAGTTAATTGATATGTGTGAAATTTGCATCTATGCTCTGTTTCTGAATAAATTACCTTTTGCCTTTGATTGACATACTAGGTGATACGAATACTGCTGACTTATTTAAAGTTCTGGATCCCTGTGATCACTGTGCTCTACTAATGCCCACAAAGTCATTTTGCTGCCTTAGTTTTTCTGTATGTCGTGTGTGTATGTTTATAAAAATACACACCTATATTTATATGTATATGTTATATCATTATAATATATATTATGTATATATAAAATATATATGCACATGCATATATACATATATATGTGTGTAAATACACATATTTTAATATATATACACATTCTACTTTGTGTTTTGAAGTTTTCCTATTATATGTTATCATATGTTTATTTCTAATTTACTAAGGATGCCTTTATAATGTTTCTTACCGTTAGCATTCCTACTTGACATTATAAGTACATTTAGCATTAGTTTTCTCATCTGTACTGTTGATTGAAGATAAATAATTATCTCTTTATTGTATGATCCTGAAATTATTATCTTTCCATTAATAACAATATAGAACTGAGTTTGTAGTTATAGCCAGAAACTGGGTTATGTTTGATTAAATTAAAAGTTATTGAATCTCTTACTGCGCTTTTGTAAGACCTATTAATTTTACAAAAGTTAATGTTTGTAGGAATAAAGTATCCAGTATATGTTTTCTTCATATTTCTGGTAGCCAAATAACCTTGTATTTTATTTCTCAAGGTGTTTGTAAATTTCTCTCTAGTTTTGCCTTTTTGTTGTTGTTCTTGTGTAACTAACTGTTTTAATTTTGCCATATTGTATGTCCTGTTTTCCTGCCTAAAATAAGCTATTGGTATTGGTCTGTGTAGGTAGTTTTATTACTTTATAGTTTAGAATTTTTATTTCCAGAAATTTTCATGCTCCTGGAGACATTATTGATGTAATTATCTCAGTTGCACTTCTGTTAAAAATTTACAATGCATGGATATTGCAAATATTTTGTCTAGGAATAACCTGCCATCTGGAGAAGATAAGGTCACTAAACTGAAGGTGACTATGGTAGCCTGGGATCGCTATGACACCACAATTATTACTGCAGTGAACAACTTCCTTTTGAAAGTATGGAATTCAGTTACAGGGCAACTTCTTCATACTTTATCCGTAAGTATATTTTTAGAATAATTAAAATGGTCTAAAAGGACATTCTAGAAGACAGGACATTTAAGTTCTAGTTTGCTTTCTATGACTTACTATCCATTGGATAAGTAATTATTTGAGGTACCTCTGCTGATATAGCTGCAAAGATGACACATGGGATAGCTGCTAAAATCGGTTAAGAAAATTTTCAAGATATTTTCCAGGTATAGTATTTATTTATCTGTTATATTATTATATGCAGTCAAGGGTACAGAAATTATTTTATTTTTAGTATGAGTTGGGACTTTCTGTTGTTGTCTTTTAAGGGTAGAACTCACTTTATTTTGATAAGGAAATCTTGTATATTCTACCTTCATGGGTTAGTTTATGCAAGAAATAGAGGTATGAGGAAGAAGCAGTAGAGAAGGGTGTCCTTTCCTCTTTTTTAAAAAAAATAAAGGATGTATTTGCCATAGTAAAAGGCTATAATATTTGGTGTGAAAAGTTGATAGGATTAATAACTGAAATTACATGGGTTTGGGTTATGCTTGTCAGCTTATGGTATAGGTTGACTTCAAGTTAAATTCAATTACTGATGCATAAGTGCAATACTTCAAGCAGAAGGGCCAAGTGATTGCCCTGTGGTTTATACCAGCAGTTTTCAACTGTTGTGCTGTGGCTCACTGTTGTGGTGCAAGAATATCTAAAACATGCAAGACCTGA
This sequence comes from Tonatia bakeri, assembly GCA_004024845.1. Classification (NCBI taxonomy): domain Eukaryota; kingdom Metazoa; phylum Chordata; class Mammalia; order Chiroptera; family Phyllostomidae; genus Tonatia; species Tonatia bakeri. The sequence goes on from PVIA01008208.1 coordinate 24,849, forward strand.
CTATTTAGTCCGGGGCACTGACCTTTTTTCCCTTAGATTGTCCAGTAAAAAATGACAACCAATACAACAATAGCTATCTGCTATGGATGAATCAAAATTATACCTATTTTTTTGTCAGATTGGCAAAAAATATATTTTTGGTGTACTGCAGAATTTTAGTAATTGATTTATATGTGCTGTGAGATAAAAGAGGTTGGAAATCGCTGGTTAATACAGTAGTGATAGGGACTAGAAACTAATTCTCAAGACTCAGTAGTCTTTGTAGCATTCCCTGGTTCAGATCCTTATTTGACTCCTTTGTGAGATAATCTTATCTAAGATCTCTGAGGTGTCTAAAGATTTGTTTAATTTTGTGTGCCTTTCCAGTTTATCTTTCATACAACTCCTAAGTCCTCTTTCCTAACTAAAACCTTAACACTGTGTTCAGTGGAAGTTTAGATTCTTCCTTTTATCTGGAAACCAATGTTGACCTCGTTCTGGCTTTCTCTATTCCTCAGTGTAAGTTTCTATTAATATGCATGGAAAATCCTTTACTTTTTGTTCGATTCTTTATTAGGAAATGTTTGTGTGTGTCAGCAACACTCTACTAGTAATGCTTGTATAAAATGAGCCATACGTGTAATGTTAATTTTTCTAGTAACCACAATTGAAAAAGTGTAACAGTTGAAATTAATTTTATTTTTAAGCATTTTATTTATTTATTTTTAGAGAGAAGAGAAGGGAGGGAGAAAGAGAGGGAGAGAAACATCAGTGTGTGTTTCCTCTCAAATGCCCCCTTCTGGGGACCTTGCCCTCAACGCAGGCATGTGCCCTGACTGGGAATCGAACTGGTGACCCTTTGGTTCGCAAACTGGCACTCAATCCACTAAGCCATACTGGCTCGGGCTCATTTTAGTAATATATTTTATTTAATCCAATATAACCAAAATAATAGCGTTTCAACATTTAATTAATATGAAATTATTAATGAAATATTTGCATTATTTTTTCACACCGAATCTTTGAAATCCTAGTGTGTGTTTTACACTTAAAGAATATCTCAATTCATACTAGCCACATTTCAAATGCTTACTAACTATATGTGGCTAGTAGCTATATTATTAGACAGTATAAGACTATATCTCTAAAAATCATAATATCAAAGGCCATGTTGTATTCATTGGTTTTATGAATCCATGTAAAATTCTATCTTAATAAGTACTTTAATTTAGAGTTCTGTTTAGTTGCATTCTTCCCATGGGCTGACTTATAGGTCATCTGTTTTCAGTGAATGTTATTGAAGACATTTTAGAACACACTACTTTCAGTTATTATAACAGTCAAATTTACTTAGTTTTGGTAAAGAACTTATATTTTCTGTTAACAATTTCTGTATCAGGGTCTTAGTGGGGTGTAAAGTTTTCCATTCAGCGAATACTTCTTGAGCATCTTCTGTGTGCCAGCCACTGAGTTAGATGTTAGGAATAAATGGGTTTACAGATTATTAGGAGAAAAAAGTGTAATCAAATAAATGCTGAGAAATAAAAGTACAAAATAAAATGGAAGTTTCTAATAGAGTGACAAAATCTTGTCTGGGAGGGTCAGAGAAAGTTTCTTCAGGAAGTGAAGTTTGAGTTAAGATTTGCCCTGGCCGGTGTGGCTCAGTGGATTGAGTGTTGGCCTGCAAACTGAAAGGTTGCTGGTTCAATTCCCAGTCAGGGCACATGCCTGCATTGTGGGCCAGGTCCGCAGTTGGCAGTGTGTCAGAGACAACCGATCGATGATCCTTTCACACATCAGTGTTTCTCTCCCTCTTTTTATCCCTACCCTCTCTCTAGAAATAAAAGATTTGAAAGGTAGGAAAAAATTACTCATGTCTCAGTCTAAATGTCACCTTTTTGACAATGCCTGCCTTGATCAAGCAATCTAGAGTAGTTTCATCTTGCTTTATTTTCATCATAGTGTCTATCACTACCTGATATTTTCTCATTTATATTCTTTCTCAACATGGTAGGTGATTAATAACTGTTTGATAAGTTATAATAACATATAGGAAGCGATTGGAAAGTCCTTTCAGAAATAGGGGAAAGCATGCACAAATATTCTGAGGTAGAAGGGAGTTGAAAGCCAGTTTTGGGCTAGAGCATGGAAAGTAGAAACGGGGTGTCACCAGACAGGACTGGAGAAGTGGACAGGGGCCAGACAATTCAAGGCCTTGTGAGATCTACCCTAAGATTAACAGGGAATCATTAAAGAGTTTAAAATCAAAGGAATGACATGTGAATTAGAAATGTACACTTGAAACCTATGTGATCCTGTTAACCAATGTCACCCCAATAAATTTAATTTAAAATATGATATAATTCTGGCAACATAGTAGAGAGTAGATTGGAATGGAGATAAGAATGACTTTGGGTATGCTGTAGGAGTCCAGGGTAGGATGGGCCATGATATAATTTGGATTTGTGTGGTAGTGGTAGCAATAGAGGTGTACTTAATAAATAAAACTAGGGCAGATGATAAATCTTAACACATTACTGAATTTGACTAGGTTTTATTCCCTGTGATCTAGCAACTATGCCCAATCCTAAGGATATTTCTCACTAGGCAATGCTCCATGGTCAGATAGACCAGTTGAAATTGGTAGCAATTAAATTGAGGCATGAATTGAGAACAATCAACATTCTACCATACAGGAGATAGCCAACGTACTCAAAATATCCAAATCAGTAAAGTTATTCGTGAAAATGAAAAAAGTATGTCTTTTATTTTATAGAGAAAAACCTAAACAGATCTTTTGGCCAACTCAGTAGTAAATGCTGTTCAATTGGTGTGCATGAATTACTCTGAAGAGAGTTGATAGCACACTCCCGAGGTCTTTTGACCAAATAAAGCAGATACTTAGGTTTGCTTTTCACATTTAATACTGATTTTATCACAGGGACATGATGATGAAGTTTTTGTTTTGGAAGCACATCCATTTGATCAAAGGATCATACTTTCAGCGGGCCATGATGGGAACATTTTTATTTGGGACCTTGACCGGGGGACCAAGATTCGGAATTATTTTAACATGGTAAGAAAAATTGTGCTTTCTTCATATTAAAACAGGCTTCTCTTTCATGACAGCTTGGTAATGCAAGTATACTTAGTGCCAAGGAACCTCTTGTGATTTGTGTTTAAATCCATACAGTAACAGAAAGTGTCTCGACCTGAGGGTATGGCCGGTAGAGAATTACACCTTTCAGGGTGACTGTTATTGTGGTGTTAGCATTTTCCAAATTCTGGTCTCCAGCCCTAAACTAGAAACTCGGATTTTATAAGGTTTTGGAACTAACCCTAACCAAACTCACAAAAATGTTAATGTTTAAACTATAATCCTAAATTTAAGAATCAGAACAGTTGACTGTATTTTACCTGCCTCTAGTGAAACCCACGTGACTTAGTAATCAGGGAGTCGTTCGGCAAACATGGGAGTGGAGATATGAATAATCTCCATGTATAGTTCATACAAATCATGTGAAAGTCTGGTGGACTCTCTTCTCCCAGTGGAACAACTTCCTGTGGTGATGGGACTACTCATGTTGGACCTATTCAGCGCCCCTCTCTGGAGAACAGTTGTGACTAAACATTTCTAAACTGTTGGCTTTTGAGCTCCCTTTTACAGCTTTGTACAGATCCAGAGCATTAATAATACCCTCTGTATTTTGTTAATAAAATTGATATGTGCACTTTAATTTTAGGATAGTTATTTTAAGGCTTAATTACATTACAATTTAAGATGTGAAGGGAATATTTAGACTTTACTGAGATAGCAGCTTTGTCAATTTGTTTGTGTTTAGATCTTTTTTAGTCTCCTTAGTCACTTAGTACTTTTTGAAATACGACATTGCTAGTAATGTTTGATACCAATCATTGCATTCTTATTTTCCCTAATTTCTTTTAGAGCTTACTGTTTCATTAAGGTTTTGGCTCACAGAAGCCAGAAAGTGCATCAGAATGTTGATGCATTAAGAATTTAAGATATTAGCAAACAGAAGCTATTGCCCACTTATGATTTGAAAATTACCTCTTAAGATGACTTAAAATGACCCCTCTGAATTTCAGATTGAAGGCCAAGGCCATGGTGCAGTGTTTGATTGTAAATTTTCACCAGATGGAAACCATTTTGCCTGTACAGATTCTCATGGGCATTTGCTGCTTTTTGGTTTTGGATGCAGTAAATACTACGAAAAGGTTAGTGTGTTTAATTTTTGTTGTAGAATTCAATTTTAGATGGTATCATTTATAAGTTTTTTTGAGGTCTTCATTTGTAAGTCTTGTGTGTTAACAGATGTAAACTAACAAAGTCACCTTTCTTGGTAAAATTTTTCATTACTACCAGAACACAAGACTTAATAGTGATTAAAATACATATATATATATATGTATACATCACCATATATATATATGGTGATGTATACATATATATATATACATATACATACATATATATATATATATATGGTGATGTAGATATAAAAATTTATTAGAAAATTCTTTTACTTAGGACATATTCTCTGTACTACCTTTCACCTATAATAGGACAACTTAACCAGATTTCATCCTCTATTTATCATAAATTGGGAATAAACAGCTGGTGATTGAATATTTATTTTCTTGCTTGACTACCTATTGTTGATACTGTTAAAATACTTTGGAAACTGATTTCATCAGTTCCTTATATTTTATTACCTGTGACTTTACAATAGATTTTAGAAACTTGGAGTCGAAAGAGAATTCAGAATCACTGAGTTCAGCTCAGTACTTGTATCACCTTTGAGTGTCTTTAGGCAATTGGTATTTACTTGCCTCACTATTGATATTATATTCCATCTATCCTTATTTGAATAAAATGGGAAGAAAAGTTATAAACGTTTGTATGATTTTTGCAACTTAAATAAAAATACCTATTTTTTTTCTATTCTGGTGCTTTGCTTCTTATCCTAATTGGAGAAATATGATGTAGGGGCAGAAAGTAATACAGATTGTAGGATTTTGTGGAGAAAAGATGTCATTATAATCTAGGTGATTCCCTTCTACCTAAAGGAAACATAGAGGAATATAAGAGAAGGCATAATTATCTGATTTGATAAATGCATGTGCTGAAGAATAAAAATAAGTGCTTATCTATAAATTCCCTGTGCACACAAATACTAAACATCTGTCATAAAGATTCCAGATCAGATGTTCTTCCACACGGATTATCGACCACTTATCCGTGATGCCAACAACTATGTGTTAGATGAACAAACCCAACAAGCTCCTCACCTCATGCCTCCCCCATTCTTGGTGGATGTTGATGGAAATCCTCATCCTACAAAATTCCAAAGGCTAGTACCGGGACGGGAAAATTGTAAAGATGAACAACTTATACCACAGCTGGGATATGTGGCTAATGGTATGTTATCTCCAAAATTAAATTTAAAATATTTTGCAAAACGTTATTTTTGCTGCTGTTCTCTCTGTGACATATGCCCCTTGTGAAACTCTGTGGCAGATTATAATATACTTTACCTCTATGAATTTCAGTTATGTAGCACTTTTTACCTTACCAGAGTACTTTTACATTGCTTATCTCACTGAACACAGCTAAATGGATTAGGAGTGACACGAATATGCTCAAGGAGAGAATGACCTGCTTTCTTAGTTCCCTGAACCTATGAATGATCATGTTGTTTATTGTATTGACATCTAGTAATGGGTATATATGCTAACTTGAATGTGTCAAGCTTTTACAATAGATGAAATTCCACTTTTCAGAGTATTGGTATTTTAATTTGAGAGTCCATAGGTAATGGACCTAAGAAGAGTAAATTTCAAAACCACGAGCTGGGAAGTGACTACCTGTTGTCATGTTTGAAGAGCAAACTATTATTGAGTGTTGGGGAGGGGGATTGTAAGTGCTTAAATAACACTCAATCTTGGAGGATATTGAAACAGTGGTGATGTGTAATGGGAGGGTAGTAGCATAAGACATTGAAATAAACTTTTCTCTATCAAAGCAACTCTTCTGGTTAGTATATTTTCCTAATGTATACTGCCTCTTCCACCCCACCCTCCACAGCAGAGTGTCTTCATATGTTTATTACATGTAGGTTTTCTTCCAGGTATGAACTAGTGAGTTTATGACTTGCAAATGATTTCTTACTAAGGAATTTAGGCTTGAATTGACCTTTATAAGAGTGATATGTTACACATCCTTTTATGATCTTATAAAGATTTGTAAAACAATGAAATGGGGTCACCATGTGTTAATGATTACTTTGATGAAAACACCATTTGTTAGACAGAGAGGGGAACAGGAATATTAAGTAGGAGATAAAACTAAAAACATCTGAATTTTAAAAATCTGAAATTCATCACCCTTCATTTGATGTAAGACCAATCACTTGGCTCCTCTATTAGATACCATTTGACTAGAGGCTAAAATGAAAAGGACAGATATAAGATGTAATTAAGAGAGAAAAGGATCATAGAAATGAAGTTTTTATTCAAAAGTAATCATTAAATTTCAGTGTATCATGAGAATAATTCCTCTACTCATCAATATGCTGAGGTATTACCAGAAGAGATAACAGTTGAAAGACCGTAATTTGATTTCTTTCAGAAAGGAAATTCTCATTAAAGAAAGATGCAAACTATTTTAGGTATGTGTTGTTGAACTTGTTTCAACTTTGCTCAAATCTCTATTTCCAACTTTTAGCTTACAATACTCTGTGGAGAGAATTCATTTTTAAATTAATAATTTAATAATTATTCTTTAACATGTGGAAGCCTTAATGATAATGTCTAATTTTGGGGATATTGGTTAAGTTCATGTACCGACATTTTTAAAAGTTCTTTTAAAAGTATTTTGTTTGATACATGCTTTATTTTCATTTTAATCCAGTTTTTAATTATTTGTCTAGATATTTATTTATTGAGTTTATTTTTACTCTCTTTAGGATATCCTAAAATGTAAGTGACTTAATGGCCTTATATCTTTGGTCTCATTAAGGTGATGGTGAGGTGGTAGAACAGGTAATTGGGCAACAAACTAATGACCAAGATGAGAGCATTCTTGATGGAATAATCAGGGAGCTCCAGAGAGAACAAGATCTGAGACTAATCAATGAAGGAGATGTTCCACATTTTCCAGTGAATAGATCATATTCTGCTAATGGTGGTAAGTATTCATGTATTTGTAAAAGGTATGATAAATGTGTTTCAGTTACATGTGAGAAACCTTTCATGTTGTAAATAAAAACAACATTTTGGGTATTTAGGGGAGGTTTTGGGTGGGGTTTTGTGTGTCAGGTGATACTTATTAATTTTTAAATATATTTTTAGTTACAGAAAAGCAATATTTTTATTAATTTACAATTGTGCTAACACATATACCACAGTGCCATAATCTCATCATCACTTATGGCTGAAATGATTTAGTGTCTTTTAAGAAATACAGGTAATTTCTTTTAATATACTGTAGTCCTCTCTTCCCCTACCCACCATCTGCACGGGATAGGTTGCAAGGTCCCTGGGGGATGCCTGAAAGTGCAGATAATACTGAAACCTATATACACTGTTTTTTTCTATGCAAATATACTATGATAAAGTTTAATTTATGAACTAGACACAGTAAGAGGTTAATAACAATAACTAATAATAAAACAAATAATTATAATAATATACCATAAAAAGTTACATGGTTGTGATCTCTCTCTCTGATAACTGATCTTATAATTTAGACAGTCACTAACTAACTGGTGGGGAACATATACAGCATGGATACATTGAATTATTTCTGAAATTTTCCATTTAATGTTTTTGGACCATGGTTGATCACAGGCAACTGCAACTAATAAGACTGAACTTCTGTACTAGGTTTCTTTGAATAGATTTAAAATGGCATTAGTCCAAGGGACCCCACTATTTCCAATGTTGATTCATTTTGAGTTTTTTCTGATGTTTATTTTAACAGTTGACTATTTCATTTTCCATTTTTGGTTTATTTGCAAATACAAGAAAAATAATCTAGCCAGGGACCTTTCTAGGGGATTAAAAAGAAAAGTAAAATATTTATTACTTTTTGCCTGTTTTATTGCTATCAATTTTGAAAATGAAATTTTGATGGTTAAAATTTTTCAGCTTATATTTTATCTCACTAGTTTTGAAAGCCTTATTGAGGCTTTATTCAGCGTCCCTTTGATGGTCTAAATAAAGATAGAATTTAGATTGAAAAGCTGCTTTCAGAGCTAGTAGTAATATACATTTGTGAATCTACTAAGTCATGATAAATATACTTTTTGTATTTACCGAGGATTTCGTAGATGAGAGATATAAAAGTACTTTGAAAAACACTGAAAGGGTTATAGAAACTTTATAGTTATTTGTTGACTGCCTGTTTCACTCATAATGCTGTAAAAACCTTGAAGGAGGTGAGAAAGTGTAGAACAAACGGGTAGGAATGTTGTCCAGTGGTACTATGAATCTCCTATTGTATTTAGAACTCTGATCCAGAAAAGTCTCGTGCCTTTGCTCAGAAAGTACTCTTTTTTTGTTTTTGTTTTAGCTCTGAGAAGTCCAAATATGGACATATCTTCTCCAAATATTGGACTCCGACGTAGTGGTCAGATTGAAGGTGTCCGGCAAATGCATAGCAATGCTCTTCGAAGCCAGATGGCCACTGAACGAGATCTCATGGCATGGAGCAGGAGAGTGGTAGTAAATGAACTCAGTCAGGGGGTTAGTAGGTGAGTTAATAAGGTAACATTAATTAAGAAACTTGAGAGCTTTTTTTATAGATAAATCAATATGTTCTGTTAGCCTAACAACTAAACTTTTTTTAAATGCAACCAAATTACGCATTACTTTTTCCACATTATTTCAGTTAGTTCATTCCATAACACTATTTAATGATTGTCTTCAGTTTATTTGACTTTGTGTGAAATACTAAAAAATGAAAATCATGATCTTTGTCTTCCATGAGTTTATGGTCTAGGTTAGAAGACAAAAATACAAATACTGTTAACTGAAAACATGAGGCTATTCATGATTAAATATGTCAGCGTTATATGGATCTAAAATTTAGCAGTGATTCTGAGAAGGCAGTCAACTTGATATTGGAGTATGGTGTAGCTGTGTAGTAGACCCTAGTGCTTTTGTCATTTAAGTAGATTTACTTGGAAGATGAAAGGGTTTTGTTAGGATAAATTTCAAACTTAGAATCCCTATCTTTCATGTTCTTTAGATTCCACATGTAAGTGGAATCATATGGTACTTGTCTTTCTCTGAGTGGCTTATTTCACTTAGCATAATGTTCTCCATGTCACAAAGGGTAAGATTTTCTTCTTTTTATGGCCGTGTCGTATTTCACTGTATAAATGTCCTATAGTTGTTATATTCACTCATATACTGATGGGCACTTGGGCTGCTTCCATATCTTGGCTATTGTAAATAATGCTGCCAGGAACATAGGGGTGCCTATAGTCTTTTGAATTAGTGTTTCAGGTTTCTTCAGATATATTTCCAGGAGTGGAATTGCTGGGTCATAGGGCAGTTCCATTTTTAATTTTTAAGGAAACTCCACACCGTTTTCCACAGTTGCTGCCCCAATCTGCATAACAAATGAAAAAGAATTCCTATCCTTTAAGTAAACTGTAACATTTGCTATAATATCAACTCCAGATAATCTGCAGCAACTGGAAATAGATTAATAAAAGATAAAGGCCATTTAGTAGAGCACATATAAATTTATTTTAATCATGTTATCTCCCTAAACACCCCTTTTAGCAGCTCAGCTTATATGTAGCAAAGTAAATTGCTTTTGCCTTGTCTTCCTTTAGCAGTAATAAGAAAAAAGGACACATAGCAAATTTATGAACTGAATGCTACCCTCTGACAATAGAGTGATTTGAAATAATTCCCTACTCAAAACGTAAAAACTGGAATTGAAAGCAAGGACTCAAATAGATACCACATGCCAGTGTTCATTGCAGCATTTATTCATAGTAGCCGAATGGTAGAAATAACATAAGTGCCTATCAACAGATGAATGAATAAGTGAACTGTAATAGTATACATCCAGTGGAATATTATTCAGCCATAAAAAGGAATGTAGTTCTGATACCTGCTACAACCTTGAAAACATTATGCTAAACTGAAATAAGCCCAACACAAAAGGACAAATAACATGTGATTCAACATACATGAAATATCTAGAATACGCAAATTCATGGATACATAAAGTAGATTAGAGGTTAATGGGCCTGGTGGAAGGTGAAATCTGGAGTTATTGCTTAATGGTTACAAACTTTATGTCTGGAGTGATTATAAAGTTTTGGAAACAGTGATGATAGTTATGTAGCATTGTAAATTTTGTTAATACCACTGAATTGTACACCTAAAAATGGTTAAAATGGTGAAATTTACTTTTAGAAGTATTTTTATTATCTGACTTTTAAACTATTGGTCTGCTTTTTGATGATTTTCTATTTCTTTGTCCTTTGTTTTCTTATTAGGGTTCAGGAAGAATGTAGAACTGGGAAAGGTGACATAGAAATTAGTCTTTATACAGTTGAAAAGAAGAAAAAGCCATCTTATGCTGCCCAAAGGGTGAGTTTAGTTTTACAGAACTTTGGGATACATTACTTGCAAAAATTTGCAGAAACCAGGTTTTTGAAAGGTGCAATATGTATTAACGGAGTGTTTTGATAGGTACCAGGTTTTTGAAAGGCACGGTTGCGTATTAAGGTTCTGCTTTGGTAGGTGTCTACATATAGGGAATCTATTTTTTGCAACCCTAATTGAGCTATATGGTTATTAACAAGGATAAAATTACACAAGCCAGGACTGTTCCAAAATATTTAGAACATGCAGTCATTGTAGGTATAGGAGATTTGTATTAAAACACCATTTATATTTAAAGAAGAACTCTAAAATGATTGCGTGATCACCACACTGTAAAACAAATACTCGGGTACCCTAGGCCAGCAGTTGTCATACTACTCATACTACTGTCCATTTGCCAAATCTGGTCTACTGTCTGTTCCCGTTAATAAAGTTTTATCAGAACCTAGCCACACTTATTCATTTATATACTGTCTGGCTGCTTTCACGCTATACAAAGTTGAGTAGTTGCAACAGAGGTCATATGACCTACAAATCCAGAAATATTTATACTCTAGTCCTTTACAGAAAAGTTTGCTGACACCTACCCTAAGCAAACTCCTGGCCTGCCTCATCATGGAGTAGTAAAATATGATCTGTACGTTGGGAAGATTCATATTCCCAGTAAAAACTGCAAAGCATCCCTGTACTCTATTAGGTAAACGGTAAACTCTATTATGATTCCTGTACTCTATTAGGTAAACGGTAAGCCCCTTACTAGCACTCTGAGTTTGAATGAATCAGTGGCATAAGGAAATATAGATTTATTCCTGCATCTGACTATAACTCCTAAAGGGTACGGTAGCTTCAAAATTCTAGGATAAATCTAATTTTAATAAAGGAATGTAGGCAATGGACACAGAATTTGAAATATTTTTTCAGTATTGATAAACACAATTTTAGGTTAAGTACTACAAGAATATTTCTAAATAGTCTTAGATTATTTTTAGGCCCAATTTCTTAATTTCTATTGATATTTGTTAGCTTATATGATGTCTGAGACTAGTAAATTGGGTAGTTGGGTCTATAAAACATTTTTATTTATAGAAAATAAATAATTTAAATGTAAGAAACTGGACCTTTGTACTGATTTATGACTTTTAAACTTGTTTACTCACGATGACAAAGTAGGATTATAGCTTTGACATGGCGTATCAGTAATTTATATTTGTAAAGATTAGAATAAATTTGTTTTCAATTTACATTTTAGCTGTTAAAATTAAATCTTTGTTTTGAACTGTTTCCTCAATTAGTTTTTTATAGAACTAAACAAGTACATATTATATTTATAGTTATGTGTACATATATGTGACATTGATAACTTGCTTCATCCTGTAATTGTCAATAATGTAGTATATCTAAGTTCTGATTGGGCAAGTACTTGCAGCCCAGACTTTCAGCACTGTGTTTAATTTGATCACAAAGTTTTCAAAATAGGGAAGCAATTGCTATTAATGAAAGGTAGGTTGAATATATAAGGTCTGTCCAGAAAAAGTCCAGCCATTGTTAATATAATGAGAATGGTTTGCACGACACTGATGTGACCTGTCAGCCAAGGAGAGAGGACTGGAATGTGTATGTGTGAACAGTGATGACTTCAGTGTACTAGTCAATGGGGTGGTAGATGCCTTTGAGTGAGCATATTTACTGTGTGCCTGTCAAATTCAAAATGATTGAGCGAGTAGAGCAATGAATCTGCATCCAATTTTGTGTTAAGCTTGAACGTTCCTCCACACAAACTATTCAGATGATTCAGAAGGCTGTGGCTGTGGGCAACTGATGATTGGCAGCTTCATCACAACAACGCAATCACTCATGTCTCATGTGTCATGCAAACTTTGGGGGGAAACATCGAATCACCTAGGTGACTCAGCCCCTCTATAGCCCAGATTTGGTGCCCTATGACTTCTGGCTTTTCCCAAAACTAAAGTCACCTTTGAAGGGGAAGAAATTTCAGACTGTAGATGAGATTTGGGAAAATATGACAGGGTAGCTGGTGGTGATGGGGAGAGCTGTGTGAGGTCCCAAGGTACCTGCTTTGAAGGGACTGAGGCATCATTGTCCTATGGACAGTGTTTCTTATGTCTTGTATTTTATTCAATAAGTGTCTCTGTGTTTCATATTACATGGCTGCATACCTTCTGGACAGGCCATATATATATATACGAATATGTGTGTGTGTGTGTGTGTGTGTGTGTGTGTCTTAGGTATTCTTTTTAGGGATTTATTTCTATCTCTTAGCAATACCCCCACCTAATTGTTTTGCTCTATATATCTCTGTTTATATATGTTCACTGAGCCTTTAATTTTTTTAAATCTGTTTTCTTTCTGTTTTACAGAATGATTATCAGCCTAGCTGTGGACGGTCTTTACGAAGGACACAACGGAAGCGTCAACACACTTACCAAACGCGGTCCAACATGGAGCATAATTCACAAGCACCGTGTCAAAATTCAGGTGTGCAAGAAGACTCAGACAGCTCCTCAGAGGTTAGATATGTTATTTACTCAATATAATTGTTTGTTTTCCACTTTTTATCATCACTTTGGGTTTTCTATGAAGGGTCATTCCTTTAATAAAAAATTATTTCAAAGATTTTCTTATAAAAGGATTATTAATTAACTAATAAGGCATTTAATAGGCAAATTTGAGTATTATGTGGAATTCTTTTACCTGTGTTTCCTGATTTGTACCTAATGTTGAGGGTATCAAACATGCTAGCACAAGTTCGGCTTTGGGGCAGTGAGAAAAAGTGGAGATTAAATCTGCCTAGAAATGCAAAGTGGAATGTAAACAGTGGATACAGTTGCAAAACTGGTTGATTGTGTAACCAGCAGAATGTATAAATTTTCTGTTATTGTTGACTTCACCAATCATAGACATTAGTGAGTGCTGAGTTTTCTATGACCTACTTTGTTTATTGAGTAAAGAGCATGACAGTACTTTTCTTCATGTTATTCTCTTCTCCAGTCCTTTCCTTTTGGTCTCTTAACTATAGTTGCTAGGTAAATAATGCAGGTTTAATTATGCATTGATAATGTATGGTACCTCATTCTTCACCCTCTACTTATAATTTTTTAAGTCTTATCATTGATGTCTCTCTCTCCCCTACCCATATACATCTTGATCTGAAGAGAATGATCACATATAAAGTAACTTATATTACCTTTTTAATGTAATAATAGTATTGTGCTTGTGTGTTTTTAAAAGAGTCCTAATCTTAATAAATATAGTTAAGCTGAGTTTTTGGTCTAGATTCATTCAAAATCCCTGAGATATGAGGCAGTTGGTGAGGATGTAGATAAAAGAAATACACAGTCAGTTATCGTCTAAACTGGAGATTGTGTACCCCAGGGTTATCTATTCCTTCTACTTTGGTATGTTTGAAATTTTATATAATAAAAAGATTAGATTTTGTGGAAAGTAAGCATATTAACTTGGTGGAGGTGTATAGATGTTTTTTAAAAAATTATTTTAACATTTAAGAGGGTTATATTTGAGTCTTGAGTCTATTCAGTCTTTGAAATAATGAAAGATGTCTTACATGATTAAGCTAATAAATGCCAGAAAATTTTCACTACCTGGTAGGCGGAAAATGATTCCATACATTTTAACTAGAACTTTCTGGAGGGACACAAGTTGTTATATAACAGGTAATGTGTGCTAATTAACAATCTGCTATTTAATAGCCATGTATCTCAATTGCTGCCTCTTTGTTCCAGGAGGATGAAACAGTTGGCACAAGTGATGCTTCTGTAGAGGATCCTGTCGTTGAATGGCAAAGTGAAAGTTCCTCCAGGTAGTTTTAATTTGGTCAAAATTATTTGATGGTTTTAATGTGTAATTATATTCTTATAAGAATTTGGTAACACTAGAGTTAAAATAGTATTTTATAGTAAAAGGGGTACTGGGTTGGAAGCCTGGAGACCTGCTGTTTTATCCTGATTCTACCAGTATCTTTTTGGGCAAGTCACTGGGTTTGTTGGTTCCCTCATCTGTAAAATATGATCCTTTGTAGATCCAAGGTTCTATACCTTGGCAGGCTACATGTATTTATTTCAGTTTTAAAACAACTATGTTTAACCATTTCCAATGAAAAGAAACATCTGTACTTAAAGAAGCTTTTGTGATTTGGACAAGAATTTTTCATTTTAAATTCTGTTATGGGAAACTAAGGATTATACTTTATCCAAGAAGCATTTCACTAAAATCACTTAAATAATGATCAAAATTCTAGACTAATACCCTGGCTGGTGTGGCTTAGTGGATTGAGTGCTGACCTGCTAACCAAAGGGTCACTGGTTCGATTCTGAGTCAGGGCACATGCCTGGGTTGTGGGCCAGGTCCCCAGTAGGGGGTGTGCAAGAGGCAACCACAGACTGATGTTTCGCTCACTTTTTTCCTCCCTTCCCTTCTCTAAAAATAAATAAATAAAATCTTTTGAAAAAAATTCTATACTAATATTATTTTACTTTGGTTAGAACAGAATCAAACCATGTCATTTATAATGCTGTTAGATTATAAAATGATCATATTCCAATTTTAAGGCAAAATTATTCCTTTTCTACACTAATTCATAATCTTGATTTACTTAACAGTGATTCGTCTAGTGAATATTCTGATTGGACAGCAGATGCTGGGATAAATTTGCAACCTCCAAAAAGACAAACCAGACAGGCAACACGGAAAATATGCACCAGCTCTGAAGAGGAGAATTTGAAGTCACTAGAAGAAAGGCAAAAGAAGCCTAAACAGACTAGAAAGAAGGTTTGTTAGTTTACAGGTTATTTACCTTTGGTACTTGAATATTTAACATAAACATTTGACTTTTCTCCAAAGAACACATTCTATCTGAGAAACTAAGTAAGGAAAATTATTCTAAATGAGTTTAAAATGGAAAGAATATTTGAAAACTTTCTGTTATCAAATGTAGAAGCCAGAATATCTTCATTGTTATTTTGTTGTTAAATTAAAACATTCACAATTGTTTATTAAAATATGTAGTAGAGTTTTAAGTAATAAGCCACTATAGTATAACAGTCTTATTCTTGGCATGTCATCAGTCATTCTTTCTATACATTTTCAACTTGTGAAATGAAAAATTATGTAAATATGTGTTGAGCTCTTCAGTTTTTTCTGTTTTTATTTCACCCTGATAATGGTTTCTTTTTTCCACTATAATTTCATTTGGATGATGTAAGGACTTAATCCACATAGTTCTTTGAATATTAATTTAAAATTTTATTATGTTTGTCTTTTGTAGCCTATTCCTTTAATAGACAGAATCAGCTTTTAATTGTCACCATTTTATTGGTAAAATGTTAGTGTGACTTGTATTTGAATTCATGTGGTATTCTAGAGACATGAAAAGTAAAATTTGTGGTTTTTAAATACTATATAGCGTCTTATTGTGTTCTGTCAGACAAAATTGAGCATTATGTTAAGAACTCGATTATTTTATTGGTATACAAATTGTGCATACTTAATGGTAAAGCAAAATGTTTTGAAATATCATATTTTAGGTTTAATTATAACCTAATGTTTTTAATACTCTCTACTTGTTAATTTTTATACTACTGTTCCTATATTTATTTTATATATGTTTGTGAATTATATTTTAGAAAGGAGGGCTGGTTTCTATGGCAGGGGAGCCCAATGAAGAATGGTTTGCCCCTCAGTGGATCTTGGATACTATTCCACGACGATCCCCATTTGTCCCACAAATGGGAGATGAGGTACTTGTTATCACTTTTAACCCTTTTCTCTTAGAACCTTAAGAACACTCACTTTCATTAGTTAATAGTACATTTATATTCTCAGTTCTATTATAGTTATGTGCACACTGTCCTAGTTGCTCTGCTCAGTTGTGTATTTCTTGTGGACAGTGACTGAATCTTAAATGTGTATCCTTTGTGGGACCTGGCATAGAGCCTTCAGTATAATGGATGCTCTGTGAACATTAAGATAAATTGATTGGCTTGTGAAGTCATGAAAATAATTGTCTTTATTTTTATCTTAATTGCCTCTTAGTAGAATTAAGTGGTAATGTGAGTCATAATTCAAATTCTAGTATTGTTCTTTTTTTTAATAAGAAAAAGAAGAAGTCCATGCTGTACCTGATAGAATAATTACTCCCCTTGAGGGGTAGAGGAGTATCATTTCACAAACCAGGTGTTCACCAAGCCTGTGATTGAATAATCTAGCCATACTTACAATTTGGTCATTCAAAAATTGAGTTAAATTCTATGTGGTGAAAATTTTTATTTTTCATTTTCTTATGAAAATAATGGTAGCGTTATAATATTTGAGGTCTAGTTGGCTTGTGTAGTCTGATATATTGACATCATTTTTGAGTGATTAATGCTTACACACAGTTTTCAATTTAAGAGTACTTAGGAGGAATGTAATATCATTGTAATAAAACAAGAAATAGCCCTGGCTGGTGTGGCTCAGTGGTTTGAGTGCTGGCCTGCAAACAGAAAGGTCACTGGTTGGATTCTCAGTGAGGGCACATGTCTGGGTTGTAGTCCATATCCCCAGTTGGGAGCATGCTAGAGGCAGCCACACACTGATGTTTCTCTTCCTCCCTTCCTCTCTTTCTGCAAATAAATAAATAAAATCATTTTTTTAAAAAGACCCAATTTTTTTTAGAAAGAAATTTCTAATTTGTTGGTTGTCTCTGGATTTGTCTGTCCAGAAAGTATCTAGCCATGTTACATGAAAAATAGAGGCACTTATTGAAGGAGATACAAGAAATACACAGTACACGTGCTCACTCAGTGGCATCTGACTGCTACAGTGAAGTCATCATTGTTCACACATGCGCATTCCAGTCCACTCTCCTTGGCTGTCAGGTTACATCAGTGTTGCGCAAACTGTTCTCGTTACATTAACGGTGGCTGGACTTTTCCTGGGCAGACCTCTGGATGTCTATTGAAATGTTGATGCTTAGAATGTTAATTACAATTGGAAATATAGTACTTTTACATATGAGTAATTTTTAACATAGATGTTTTAAAATAAAATAGGGGTTTGTGTATATTTGTCATAGTCTGTTTCTTCAGAAATTTGTGAAGCTGCTGGGGAAAAGTGGCTGTGTGCACAGTGTTTTTATTGTGCAGTACTTAGTGTGGGGCTACATGGGAATAGTACTGAATAAACATCATTTGATCGTGACTAGTACAATTATTGTACAAAGTTTTCAAAATTACAATTGTTGTTAACAGAAGAGGACATTTGTAGGAATGTATATTAGGAGGTATAGAGTTGTTAAACAGGATACTGCTGTTTACTACTTCATGTTTTCTGTTTTAGCTTATCTATTTTAGGCAAGGACATGAAGCTTATGTTCGGGCTGTAAGGAAATCAAAAATATACAGCGTTAATTTACAAAAACAGCCATGGAATAAAATGGATCTCAGGGTAGGTTTGCCAAATTCATTAGCTGTGCAATTGAAGTAGCTTTGCAATTAAGTTACTTGCCTGTAGGTTTTTTCTCCATTTCATGCATATCTCACTGTTGCTTGTGTGTCCAAGATAAGGTAATTACCATACTCTTATGCAGCTGAGTGATATGGGCCATATTTTATATTTCCTAAAATTTGTATGCCACCTTCAAGCTTTAGGTACTCCAGTGTATAACATTCTTTAATCGCAGCAAAGCAGTAGTTCCCTGGTGTAGATATTTTTCTCAAAAGCTTTGTACATTCTTGAGGCTCTAAAATCTGACGATGCTGTGCAGACCACAAACACCCTGGAAGTAAGTGCTTTAGGATATAGTAAATATCACAAATGACAAGAACCTCAGAACTTTGTGGTACTGTATGGATTATTTCTTTTGATATAATACCTATGTAGCTATATTGTATTGACTAAAATAGGTATGTATATTTTTAGGGAAGGATTTTTCTGCCTATAAATACGTGTTCATTCATTCATACATGTATGTATACAAACAGACATAGGGATACATACACTATCATTTCTATGTAGGTTTATGTGCATGTGTCTTGTTCTTTTGGGGTATGTTTTATAACTTGGAAAACAAGAGACTAAAGGGCAGTTTTACAATGGTTTTTCAGGTAAATGAAGGGTTATTGTGTGAGGGTGTTTAGTAAGAAGGATAAAGAGAAAATGTGTACATTTACTGAAATAAACATTTAAACACTTGCAAAACATTGTGTTAAGATTATGAGATGTTGAAGTATCTTACCAAGTAACCTTTACATAATCATCTGGGAGGCAGGAATGCTACCGCCTATTCTGAATCAGGTGAAGGTTTAGTTCCTTGTGTGTTTGGTTGTTTTACAATCAGGGGGATAAATAAAACATGATTTCTTATTTTAAATTCTAACCCTGTGGTTCTAGGAAGTTATAGGAGTCAGCATGTGTGGTGCAAAAGCCTCGGCTTTGGAATAAGACCTGAGTTTCAATCCCAGCTCTTGTTATTTAATAGTGTTGAACAAATCACTGTACCCATGATGCTCAGTTTTGTCATCTGTTAAGAGTGCCTAATAATCAATCTATAAGGGTGATGCTGTAAAATAATATCGTAAGTGCTCAAAAATGTGTAGCATTTCCCCAAACATACCCGTGCGTGTCCACCTGCATTACATACTACATTTCTGTTAGTGGGGTGATTCTCAACCAGGTGGAACGTGAGTCCCCTGGGGAGTTTTTAAAGCTTTATCTCTGACTGAGCTGTACCCCAGGCCTACTGAATTCTATTCTGTAGGAGTAGGGATTTGAAACATGAATTTTAAAAAGTTTCCCAAGGACATTCTACTCCTTATTCTTGGTTTTGAGCCCTTCACTAAACTCCAACCTATCACTAAGGGTCAAGAGCCGTGTCTTATTACCTTTAACACTTTGTGGAGTGCCTAGTATTTGGTGACTATTCAGGTAATTTTTAAATTGTCCCAATAATAATCAAATCAAATGTAAATGTTAGACATTTATATTGAAAGTAACAGTTTTTTGGTATTCTCATAAATAGGAACAAGAATTTGTTAAGATTGTAGGAATCAAATATGAGGTTGGACCACCTACACTATGCTGCTTGAAGCTTGCATTTCTGGACCCTATTTCCGGCAAAATGACTGGAGAGTCTTTTTCCATTAAGTGAGTATCTCTGTGTGTGTTTGTGTGTGTATTAATTCCTATTTTGTATTGTGCAGAGTACGAGACTTGATGAGAGAGAAAACACTATATAGCACTGTAGGCTTTAGAGTTTTAAAGACCAAGATTTAATGTTCAATTCTTGTTTTGTTTTGTTTGACTTAACAACCATATATATATAGCTGTTAATGTGTGTATATAGCAAATATATGTTTTAACTTGTGTGTATATAGCAAAAGTACATTTTAACATTTTGCTTAATGGCCCCACTTTAAACATACATCCCTAGGTAGTTAGTAACATATACTATTATATCTGTATATTGATTTAGAGGTGCTTTATTTTCTATACAGGTATCATGACATGCCAGATGTCATTGACTTCCTTGTGCTACATCAGTTTTATAATGAAGCCAAAGAAAGGAACTGGCAGATTGGTAAATATGAATTCTTACTTAATAACGATAACAGTTGAGGTAGAGTAACTTTTTAATTCCACTTTTTTAAATTTTTTTATTTTATTATATATATCTTTAAGATTTTATTTATTTACTTTTAGAAAGGGGAAGGGAGGGAGAAAGAGAGGGAGAGAAACATCAATGTGTGGTTGCCTTTTGTGTGCCCCGCACTGGGGACCTGGCCTGCAACCCAGGCATGTGCCTTGACTGGGAATCAAACCCATGACTCTTTGTTTCATAGGCCGGCACTCAATCCACTGAGCCACACCAGCCAGGGCTTTAATTCCACTTTAACAGAAAGAAACTATAACATGTAGCTGGAAAAACCTGTTAGCCAAATTAGAAAAATTAAGTTGAATTTTTTTTCTCAGTTAGGTTTAAGTGATTTACTGAACACTGCGTGTGTCATATAACCTCTAAACCTTGTGTGAATGTCTAACATATTAGAACACGAATCTGAATCAAAAAGAAAAGTATGAAATGTCAGTTGTCCTAAAATAGAGTCATGATATTTGGGCTCTTAAATAGACTATTACTGATTGTGGTTTACCTTTCTTTCTCTCTTCCCCCCCACCATAGCACGCAGTTTCTCTCTCTCTCTCTCTCTCTCTCTCTTTCTCTCTCTCTCTCTCTCTCTTCCCCCTTCTCCCCGTCGCCCTCCCTCAACCTCTTTTATCTCCTACCCTTCCTCTTTTCTCCCTCTCTCCCACTCCCTTCCTTCCCGCTCATTAGCTGTTTGAGCTTGGGCAAATTTTTAACCTTCTCTGTGCCTCACTTTCACTATCTTTAAAATGGGACTCACATGAGACCACACCTATAAGGTTGATGTGAGCAATAAATTAGTTAATATATAGAAAGCACTTAAAATAGTGCCTTACACAGAGTAAACACTATGTAAATGTTTGCTATGAGTACTTTTAAGGTATCCTTCCTGTTTTTGGAAGAAACATTTTTGTCCACAATCATTTGGTTTTGTAATGCTGAAGCCATTTAGAACAGAAAAGTAGTATGAAGTGATTTTTAAAGGCAAAAAGCAAAAAAGGGAAGAAACAACTGTAGTAATATAGGTACAGTATAAGAAGTAGTAGAAACAAAATTAAAAAATAAGTAAAAGAAGTAGTATGCCTAATGCTGATTTCGAGTAATTAAAGTTGATTTATATGCGGTAACATTTATATTTAAAAATTACATGGACAGGTGACTTATTTCAGAAAGAGAACTAGTACCTGGAAGTTAAATTCTAGAAGAGGGTAAAATGGAAATTTCACTTGTCTGGTAAACTTTAACAATGCTAGTTACAGCACTGCTACTGTGTTCAACAAAAAGTAGTGATTTACAGTGAGAACAGAGCTATTATTCTCAAGAGCACCCTTGTAACAATTTCTAAAAACATTACAGGTGATAGATTCCGCAGTATAATAGATGATGCCTGGTGGTTTGGGACTGTGGAGAGTCAGCAGCCTTTTCAACCAGAGTATCCTGATAGTTCTTTCCAGTGTTATAGTGTTCAGTAAGTACCGTTATGGTCTTTTATGCCTGATATAATACTGAACTTCTGCACGGACTTTCTATAAACCCTACCGGGGTGTTTTCATCTGACTTGTGTTACAAGACCTAAAACTGTAAGGACATAATCTAGCACCTATACAGAAGGAATTTGATGAAAAAAACCTTTTGGTCCAACATGCTATAAAACAGGTAAATGTCACTGCTGAAACAAAGCAGGAACTGAAGACTTACTTCTACCTCCCTTATGGCTGTGTATTTTCTCGTAATTCTATTTTAGACAAGAATTACAACTGTTATTTCATAAAGAATATTGAAATTAATTCAGTGTTTAAAGTAATTGTTATAGCTGTAATCTAGCAATGAATATTAGTATCTAGTCTTCTATTTAATGGTGTGAAATCTAGACAGAAGTGACTGTATTATGTTTGGATGTGGTATTTGCCTACAACATTTACTTTAACTCTTCATGAAATGCCAGAGTTATAATATTACTAATTAATGAAATTTTCTAGTGAAGAATGATGACAAATGTTTTTTCTATGACTATTGACTTTTAGTCTCCATATTGCAGAACAAAAGGGAATAATAAATATTTGGAGATGATGTAATAGTTGAATCACTTTTTCAGCCTGAAAGGAGTTTTCCAAAGAGATCTTTTTGCTCTATACCATGGCTTAACATTGAATATGTCATTGATTGAAAATTTAAAAAGCCAAGTAAAAGTAAGAATAAGCTTATTGCTCTGTAAGTTTCATATTGGTAGAGGATGTTTTCTCTACAAGAGGTTTATTGTTATCTGTATGTAAGCAAAGTTGTACTTTAAGTAAAACTGTATTGCCTTTTTCTAGATTTCATCCTCAAGAAGTCACACAAATTATGCTAATATGTAAAAGTAATTAGCTTGTGAATTTGATTTGTATCTTGTTATTTTTTAATAGCTGGGACAATAATGAGAGAGAAAAGATGAGCCCCTGGGATATGGAGCCAATTCCAGAAGGAAGTAAATATGCTTTTAAAAATGGATTATAATTCTTCTAAAAGAAGAATGACACAGCATGATATTGGAAACTAATCGTTTCCGGTTTTTCCTCTTATATATAGCTGCCTTTCCAGATGAAGTTGGTGCTGGTGTTCCTGTGTCCCAAGAGGAACTGACTGCTTTGCTCTACAAACCCCAGGAAGGAGAGTGGGGTGCTCATTCCAGAGATGAGGAATGTGAACGGGTTATTCAGGGCATCAACCACCTTCTTTCCCTTGGTATGGTTAACATGAAAGAATATTGGAAGGATGGGAGGGAGCAAGGAAAGCCAGCAGAATTTTACATCTTGCAAAAGGAAATACATTTTTTCACTGTATACTTGTACGTCAAGAGACACGGTGATTATAGTTTTATGTGCTTGGCCAAAGTAATGACATCAACTTTTTCAGTTCCCTGGTGGCTTATAATAGTGAAGGCAGGTAAAAGGTGTCTTTTATTTTCTTGAGTCATTTTGACTCTCTAGCTGGTTTGGCTTATGAGCCTGAGTTTGGTTTCTTTGGTAAAGACAATGCGTGAGTAATATATTTTACTAACATAACTAGCTATATTTTCTAAAACATCACTTGAGATATTTGGCATTTATCCAGAAAATACACACTTTTAAAATTAAACACGTTTCTCTTTATGTGACTTGAACCACTGTATCATGTGAGTCTTAGATGTTATGTCTAAAGAAAAAAATTAGTAACAACATAACAGTATTGGTCTAGTGTTTGCGTAATTGAGTCATCATTTTATTGCCCCCCTTTCTTGTTTATATGAGTTTTATTTGTTACTGTGAAATGTTAATGTTCTTTATCACTACCTTTCTTGATTTTGGTGCTGTTGTAGATTTTGCCAGCCCTTTTGCTGTTCCCGTGGATCTCAGTGCCTATCCCTTGTATTGTACTGTAGTTGCATATCCAACTGACCTCAACACCATCAGGCGAAGACTTGAAAATCGCTTTTACAGGTCTGTTTAGTTCTAGCATTTACAATAAAGTATATAGCTTTATGTCTTTTGCTTTTCTGTTTGCATAGTGATACATTGAGATCTTTGTTTTCATAGCAGAGATATTCAGAAAGAGCCACTCCAAAATTTCTTCTAAAAATTTGGGGTGCCCATTTCTCTTTATTTGGTTGATATTTCTTTCTTCCAAGGTAGGGAGGGGTTATGAAGGGAATGAAATACAGGGAGGAAATTACAAGTAATATAAATCACACATTTGACATTAAGTGTGAAATAAAAACTAGTTAACTTTAGTTTATTACAGGCAGATTAAGTCGTTGTGGATTCATCATGATTAAGGTGCTGCAGAGACGCTGAGCATGTTTAAATGCCCTATTGGGGAATTAAGCGGCAGTTAATTAGACTTAATTACCAACCCTGAAATGTATACAGAAAAAGAGCCAGGTTATCTTTTCCCCTTGATTTTAGTTGGGAGTAGAGTGACTGGGAAAGTGGTGGAGGGCCATGGCATGGCTCTTGCCCCAGAGCCCGCTGTGTCCTGACCACAGTTATTCCATGAACTGGTTTTAATGAGTGGGCATATTTTATAACATTATCTGTAATTTCATTCAGTAATGTATGAGTATGTCATAAGAGAAACTAGGTAAAAGCCTGTCCTTTTTTCTAACCTGTTTTTCTTCTTCTTTTTTTAAAGATTTTATTTATTTATTTTTACAAAAGGAAGGGAGGGAGGGAGGGAGAGAGAGAGAGAAACATCAATGTGTGGTTGCTGGGAGACATGGCCTGCAACCCAGGCATGTGCCCTGACTGGGGAATCGAACCTGCAATGCCTGGTTCGCAGCCCACGCTCAATCCACTGAGCTACACCAGCCAGGGCTCTAACCTGTTTTTTTTCTTGTTCTTCTTAATATCTCTCTCCCCCTGAAAACTAAACATCCTTTTCACTTTATCTAAATAGTTTGTCAAATCACTATTTACCCATAATGTCCTGGGTCAATTCTTTTCCAAGTTTTAATATGCAGACCAGTAGTTCTAATTTCTTCCCTGTGCTTCAAGTACTGTAACTACATACCTTTCTTAGTTCACATCTGTCACACACATAATGGTTACATCCATATAATGGAACACATTTGACATTAAGTGCCTAGTTGTTTTGTTGTATATTGAATACTGTATACTTCTAGAATAAAAGAAGGTATTTTGTTTTTTTTTTAATATTACACTTTACTTTCAGTATTATTTTGTATTACTTTCAGGTATAACAAAAGGTATTTTTTTATTTCGTAGGAGAATATCAGCATTAATGTGGGAGGTACGTTACATTGAACATAATGCCAGGACTTTCAATGAGCCAGACAGTCCTATAGTCAAAGCAGCCAAAATTGTAACTGATGTCTTACTTCGGTTTATTGGGTAAGAAACAGTTTTATCCTTTTTTTAAAGATTTATTTATTTATTTTTAGAGAGGGAAGGGAGGGATGGAGAGAGAGAGAGAAACATCAATGTGTGGTTGCTGGGGGCCACGGCCTGCAACCTAGGCAGGTGCCCTGACTGGGAATCGAACCTGCGATGCCTGGTTCGCAGCCTGTGCTCAATCCACTGAGCTACACCAGCCAGGGCAAAACAGTTTTATCTTTCCTAGGAACTGACCTCAGATTTTGCATAATTTATTGAAATGTATTTTGACTTACTATATTTCATAGGGACCAGAGCTGTACTGATATACTGGATACTTACCATAAAGTTAAAGCAGAAGAACTAAACAGCAGTGATGCAGAGGAGGTAAGAATTGCAGCATGATTAGTAGGCATGTGCTCCTTTTCTGTTATTTGAAGTACAGTAAATACCACATGTACATGTGATAAGCAGTTAAGCTAATTTTATGAAACTGGCTGAACACCTGCATCTTTTTATTTTCATTTTACTTTTATTTTTTTAATTTTATTTTTATTGTTTGCACTATTATAGATGTCATTTTCCTATCCTTTGCCCACCTTCCCCCCTGCCAGTCTACCCTCCCCCTTCCCTCTGGCCATCAACACACTGTTGTCTGTGTCTGCAGGTCATGCATATGTGTTCTGTGGCTGATCCCTTGAACTACTTTCATCTAGTTCCACCTCCACCCCTCCTCTCTGAAATTTGTCAATGTGTTCCATGTTTCTATGCCTCTGTTTCTATTTTGTTAGTTAGTTTATTTTGTTCATTAGACTCCACATGTCAGTGAGATCATATGGCCTTTGTCTTTCTCTGACTGGCTTATTTCACTGAGCATAGTAATCACCAGGTCCATTGACACTATCACAAAGGGTAAGAGTTCCTTCTTTTTTAAAGCTGTGTAGTATACCATTGTGTAAATGGACCACAGCTTTTTTAATCCACTCATCTACTGATGGGCACTTAGGCTGTTGCCATATCTTGACTATTGTAAGTAACTCTGCTATGAATGTACGGGTGCATATATTCTTTTAAATTGAAGTTCCGTGGTTCTTGGGTATAGTCCCAGAAGTGAGATCACTGGGTTAAGAGACAGTTCCATTTTTAGTTTTTTGAGGAAACTCCATACACCGTTCCACAGTGGCTGTACCAGTCTGCATTCCCACCAACAACTCAAAAAGGATTTGCTTTTCTTCACATCCTCCCCAGCAGTCGTTGTTTGTAGATTTATTGATGATGGGCATTCTGACAGGTGTGAGGTGATATCTCACTGTGGTTTTAATATCCATCTCTCTGATGATTAGTGATGTTGAGCATCTTTTCATAGACCTGGTGACCATGACCATTTGGATGTGTTCTTTGGAAAAATGTCTATTCAGTTCCTCTACTCACTTTTAATGAATTTTTGTTTGCTTTTGAGTTACGTGAGTTTTAAAGCCTTTATCAAATCTTTGGTTTGCAAATATGTTCTTCCTTTTAGTAGATTGCCTTTCATTTTGATGACGGTTTCCTTTGCTGTGCAGAAAAGCTTTTTAGTTTGATGTAGTCCCACTTGTCTGTTTTCGCTTTGATATGCTTGCTTTGCTTGTGTTGCCTTTTGGTTTTTGTCAAATGCTAAAAATTATTCCTAGGACCTTTGTCAAGGAGCTTACTCCCTGTGCTTTCTGGAGTTTTATATTTTTATGTCTTACATCCAAGTTTTCATTTATTTTGAGATGAGTTTTATGTACAGTGTAAGATAGGGGTCCAGTTTCATTTTTTGCATGTGGGTATCTAATTTTTTCAGGATAATTTATTTGAACAGACTATTTTCCCCTCATTGTATATTCTTGGCTTCTTTGTTGTAAATGAATTCACGATACATGCATGAATTTATTTCTGTTCTCTCTATTCTGTTCCATTGATCTATGTGTCTTTTTCTTTTGCCAGTACCATACTGTTTTGATTATTACAGCTTTTCTAGTATCATTTGAAATCAGGAAGTATGATGCATACATCCTTTTTTTTTTTTTTTTTCTGTGGCAAGACTGCTTTGGCTATTAGAAGTCCTTGTGGTCCCATATAAATTTTTTAAGTGTTTTGATATGTTTTGCTATTTTTGTGAAAAATACCATTGTAATTGATAAGAGTTGCATTGGATCTGTAGTTTGCTTTAGGCAGTATTGGCATTTTAACAATATTAATTTGTATAGCTCATCAATACAAAGCATCTTTCAATGTACTTGCATTTTCTTCATTTTATTTCATCAGTGTCTTATACTTTTCAGTGTACAGCTCTTTGGTTCAGTTTCTTTCAAGTTTTTTTAAAAAATTCCTTTTAGTGCAACTTAAATGGGATTGCTTTCTTACTTTCTCTGTTAGTGTGTAGAAACCCAACTTGTCTTTGTATAATTCTGTGTCTTGCAGCTTTACTGATTTCCTTTATTAGTGCTAACTGTTTCTTGGAACTTGTCTTTAGGGTTTCTATATGTAATATCGTGTCATCTGCTGGTAGAGACAGTTCTACTTTTTCCTTTCTGATTTTGATGTCTTTCGCTTTTCTTGCCTAATTGCTCTAGCTAGGACTTCCACTACTATATTAAATAAAAGTAGCTAGAGTGTGCATCCTTATCCTGTTTCTGGTCTTAGGGTAAAAACTTTCAGCTTTCCGTTAATGACCATGATGTTAGCTGTGGGCTTGTCATATATGGCTTCTGTGTTGATGTGTGTTTCCTCCTCTAAATCTAAGCTGTTGAGAGTTTCTATAAAGACTGGATATGATCTCCTCAGAGTAGCACCCCTTGGGTTATAAGAGAAAATTAAAGTAAAATTTAATTCAACAATTTCATTCATTAGAAAAGGGTACCAATAGCTCATGAGCTCCTTTTTTCCCCTAGGCATTACCTGTGTGTTCAGGAATAGTGGTGTGTGGGCCTTGCTTCTGTGTACTGCAAAACTAAATCTTAGGTTTTAATGCACATTCATATTTTCCCTATAGAAAAGAAATATATTTCTTAACATATCAAAAGATGAATCATGAGTAGTTCATGGTTACAGTGTATAAATTTATTGTGTCACATAGAGTAAGTTTTGTTTAGGTACAGTTCAGATGCCAAGCACTATACTTTCTTCCTTATTTCCTATTGTGATTTAAAGATAAACCCTGTTTACTCTTATTCTCCCAGTATGTTTTCCAACTTGTATACAGCACATAGTCAGTGTTTGGAGTGAGTCTCCTTCCAACCTTTGTTCTGCCTGCTCCAATGAGGGAGTTAATTGTGATTATACCTGCCATTTTTGTTGTAAATGTTTATCTAATTTATAAGAGTTTGACTGTAATTTAATGTCTCCTTCCTCTCTTCTTCCCTTTTAATTTTAGGATACAGAAATGGTTGATCTAGATTCAGACGGCCCTGGTACTTCATCTGGAAGAAGGGTGAGTGAGTAAATGATGAAAATCTTCAGGGTTCTTGTGTCAGGGATCCCTAAGACCTACTCCATATGTTTGAAAAGTTTCTAGAGAGACTCACAGTATTCAATGTATGTAGTTGTTACTCATTGCTGAGTTTTATTGCAGTAAGGAAACACAGCTGGATCACAGGGGAAAAGACACAAGGCAAAGTCTGGAAGAATGCATATGCAGACTTTTTCATGTTCTCTCCCTCCATTGAAGGGCCACACAGAGCACACTCTTCCCCCAGCAATGAAAGTGGAACAACATGTGTGTGATTAGAGACTCAATCCCTAAAGAATTTATTGGGAGATGGTTATGTAGACACCATCTGACTAGCACATGCCAAGATTCCAGGTTCCCAGAAAGCAGGAAAGTGCAGGAAGAGTATCAACACAGATACATGTTATTTGTAAAAACTATGTAGATAGAGTAGACCACCTTTATTATTTTAGAAACACTTCAAGTAGCAGATGCCCAGCTGCCAGTCACAGGACAACCTTACAAGTGAGCCATACTAAAGATAGCAGCCTGAGGTCTGTTATATTAACTCTGTACTTCATACTTTCCCTCTGTAATAACTAGACAATTATTTGCTCTATATGAGGGAGAACTTTCCTTTGAAATATTGAGAGAGATCATATAAAAAAGGCATTAAATAGTAAAGGCCATCATTTATCATGACCATAAAGGACT
Source organism: Tonatia bakeri (assembly GCA_004024845.1). Taxonomy (NCBI): domain Eukaryota; kingdom Metazoa; phylum Chordata; class Mammalia; order Chiroptera; family Phyllostomidae; genus Tonatia; species Tonatia bakeri. Next base: position 54,148 of record PVIA01008208.1, read on the forward strand.
TACATATATGTATATTTCAAGTGTTATTTTGAGAAGACTGTAGGATTATGGTGCCATAATCAAGTATACTTAACCATGAGCAAATATTAAAGCATTAAAATCTTTAACCTTGTGAAACAAAATAATCTGCTCCCCTATGTTTGAAGTTTATATTTTTTAAATGAAAATTCATAATAATAGAATTCTTGCTATTTCCAAACTACAATACCTAGTTTTGTTTGGTTATATTTTTCCAGGGAGAGTGATATCTAATTTAAACTAAGACACCTTTAAATAACAGCTGTTATGTCTTACATAGGTATATTAACATTAGAAAAACAAGAGACAATCAATAAAGAGTGAAGGAAAGAGCTTTTACATATAATTCTATTAAAATCTACAGGCCAAATGCCGAGGCAGAAGACCGTCTTTAAAGTGTAATCCTGATGCTTGGAGAAAGCAATGCAAAGAACTGTTGAGCCTCATTTATGAACGTGAAGACTCAGAGCCATTTCGGCAGCCAGCTGATCATCTTTCTCACCCAGTATGCAAACAGTTGTTTAAATAATTGCCAATATGTACTTTTCCATTAATGTCTGCTAAGATCTGCTTAAAAGCCCCTTTTCCACTTTCTTGCTACCTTTTTTCTCTCCCTTCTTACTTCCTTCCATTTCCTTCTTTGTTTATCTTTGAATTGTGAAAGTGGGTAGTTTGATTAGCCATGACTTGTTAAAATGCCTATCATGTCCTTTGTATGTGGATTGTACATTTGTAAACCACATTTTAAAAAAGATTTATTTATTTTTATAGAGAGAGAAGAAGGGAGGGAGAAAGAGGGGGAGAGAGACATCAATGTGTGGTTGCCTCTCACGTGCCCCCTACTGGGGACCTGCCCTGTAACCCAGGCTTGTGCCCTGACTGGTAATCGAACCAGCAACCCTTTGGTTGGCAGCCCATGCTCAATTCACTGAGCTACACCAGCCAGGACTGTAAACAACATTTGAATCTAAATATCTTTGCTGATGATGTGTTACAGAATTATTTAATTAACCAATGCCACCCAATAGATTTAATTAAAAGATAAACATCTTGGCAATACCTTTCTGCTTTTATTTTGGATATTTGTTGAATATATTCTACTAACTTCTAATACACTTTTACACACTATAGACACTGGTTAACATATGTCATCCTTATGTTCATAATTCATGTTATCTTTAATTTCTATTAATAGTTGAAATATTATGTTATCCAATATAATCCCTTAGTTAGCCAACATACCTTATTATTTCTCATGAAAGATACAAGCATGAGAATTTCCATTAAAGGATTTCTTTTCTAACAGCACTATTCATATAATGAATAATCTTTTACTATAGATAGCAAATCAGTTTTAATTTATTCAGAGAAAAAGTACAGCAATATTTCAGAAATGCATGAGATCATCCTCTGAAATTAGTAAACATCAGTATTCTCTACTTACACAGGTTTGATCTGGGGAAAATTTATTCAAATAATGAACAAGATTATGTTCAACAAAGCTTACTGTGTTTGTACAGAGTTTGGGTATAATAAATTAGTCTTGTGTTTTCACAGGAGTGGGGAATGGTGAATGTAGAATTTGTTCATCTTGCAATACAGTCAGTAAAAACATTTATCCTATTTATCGATCTTTGAACCTTAAATAATGATTATATTACAATTCTTGATATTTTGCTGTGATCTAAAAACACAATATATCTTCCTTACCCTGATAGGGCCATCAAGAGCAAGAGGGAGAACCTTCAGGGTCAACAGTTCTGGAAAGACAAGAAGATCCATCTCTTTCTGAGGTAGGCCTAGTAGTTTCTTAAAAGACACATACCAGTTTCTTTCTTTTTTTTTTTAACGTTGTTTTACTTTTTAAAATCTCAATACTGTAAATAAAACTTTTATAATTTTCAAAGCTGTTTTCCAACTCTGCTCTCACTCCTTTTCTACCTTTGTTTAATTTTTTTGGTTGTTTAGTTTTTGTTTCTTAAATCAGCACATGTCCTGAAGAGGGTTGTTTGGCCTCAACCAGTGTGGCTCAGTGGGTTGGACTTCATCCTGCAAACAGAAAGGTCCCCTATTTGAATCCTCATCAGGGCACATGCCTGGGTTGCAGGTCCCCACCCCAGGTTGAGGGTGTGCAAGAGCAACCCATGGATGTTTGTCTTGCACATCCATGTTTCTCTTCCTCTCTTTGTCCCTTCCTTCTCGCTCTAAAAATAAATAAATAAAATCTTTTAAATAAAAGAGTGTTCTTTGTACTGTCTGTATACATGGTAGGTGTTTATTTGTTTCTATAATTCTAAAGCTACTGTAGCAGAGTAGAAACCATCCATTACACAATATAATTAGGTCTGTATTGCAGCTGATTATTCCCACTGGGAATCATCATACTACACAAAGTTCCAACACTTTTATTCTATGAAAATTTTTGTTTCCATAAAGCATGCTGTGTTGGAATATACTTTTGATTTTTATGATTTAAGCAAGAAAATTTAAAAAGATATATTAAGAGCAATTGTGGTTTCTCATACTTTGAAAAAATACTTCTCTCTCTCTCTCTCTTTTTTTGCTTTAAACAGTTTATTGGTGCTCCCAAATGCATGGTATTTCCATGCTATTCTTCAGAAGAAAAAAAATACGTATCAACTATCATTTTAGTTTTCATTTCTCTTATTATGAGTGAGGTTGAATAGTTTTTCCTATGTGCATGGGTTGTTAGGATTTCATCTGGGTTGACTCTTGTGTCTTTTTGCCCATTTTCCTACTGGGTATTTCCACTCAGATATTAAAACAGTCATCTTTTTTCCCCTAGCATTTCTTAATGGCGTCACTTGTTTCACATTTGTATCTTCGATCTATTTAGGTTTTTTAAAAAATTGATCTTGGGGAGAGGGAGAAAGAAACACTGATTTGTTGTTCCACTCATCAGTGCATTCATTGGTTGATTGTTGAATGTGTCCTGACCCCCTGGGGATAGAACCTGCAACCTCAGGTTGGCAGAATTGGGATGGTGCTCTAACCCATGGAACCACTCCACTAGGGCCGATCTATTTAGTTGTAACTTTATTATTTGGATGAGGAACACTGTTTATTAAAATTGTCTATCTTCACCGTTATTGTTAGAAAGCAACCATCATCGCATCTAATGCCCTGGTGTTGTGGTGCCTTGGTGACTTTTCCTTCATGGCTCTGTCCTTGCTGTCCATGGGAGTCTGGCGGCTGCTCCACAGCTGTACTGGAGCAGTGCTACGGCACATTTCATCTCCTGCAGGGCCAGTGGCTCACATCCCTCTTCTCTTTCAGTGTTCTTGGCTATTTTTACTTGTTCACTCCATGTGAATGCGAGAGTCAGCTCATCTACTTCAAGGGGAACGGCAACTATTTGCTCCACCATCCACTCCAACACAGCTTCTCACCCAAACTGTTCAAGACACCAGCAACCTCCAGGGCTGCCCATCAGGGGGCTCTCTGTCATCCAATCCCCCACTTTTCCCCGCAGCAGTTTGCTGGCTGAGCACCTCCTCCTAACAGTCCTCGCCCAGTTTCTCCACCCCTGCTCCCCACCTCTGCATGCCTCCGTGGGGGCTCTCTTCTGTTCATGCCCGTCCTTTAGGGAATCGCTTCATATTGGACCCCTTGCCTCTCGCTGGTGCTTCCTACACGGTGCTGCGTGCCGAGTTCCCCAAGTCCATGCATGTGTGCAGCACCCACGCATCTTCTGAGCACCTCCCAGGGACGCAGAAGGAAAGCCCTCCTCCCAGCTGCCCCATTTGGTGAATAAGAGCCCCAGGAGTCTGTTCAAGCTGGGAGCCTGGAGGTCTCCGAGCTCTCCCTCACCTGTGGCTCCTATGGACCTGTGGTTCCCGCCTGCGCAATGGGGCTGGGCCACTGTACTCCTGGGTGTGGTCACCTTTCCAAGGGTCTCAGTGACATTGTCACCTGTGGACTTAGAGGGCCGGCCGCCGGCTCCCTTACCGCACTGACCTCAGCCTCTCCCTGGAGGCCAAAGCCCCAGTCTGGCCCTGACCTCTGTGCCAGGGCTCCCTATGCCCTGGCAGGGCCGCTCCTCATTCTCTCCTTCGACCTGACACTTGTGGGGATCTCCAGGGACCCCTTGCCATGCCCCATCCTCCCCTAGTTGATGCTGAGGACAGCCAGCAGCTGCAATGACAATGAGGGGGCTATGGGTGGTCAGCTGCAAGGGATGCCTGCATGTCCCACTGTGGCTAGCGGGCACTGTCCTGGCAGCAGGGAAGCCGCGATGCAGCTCCGAATGCAGCTCCGGACGCAGCTCTAGCTGTGGCTCACCCGGACTATTTTTCTCTTTTTATATCCTTCCTCTGTGCCTTCTTCTGGTTCTTTGGCTTCTCCTGTGAGAGAAATGTGCTAATGTTAATTCTTAATGTTTCTAAATAGGATGAGAGATCTAATACTGACAATGGCTTTTTCTCCAAAATATGTTTGTTTATTGATTGTTGTGGTATGCGCAGGTATATTTATACATTTCAGATGCACTTCCATGGGACAACCCTAGAAATATCTTAACTGGAATTAAAAGATTTAGGTTGAAATAAAATCTCCCTCTAATCAAAGTGAAACTATTTTTTTTTAAAGATTATATCTATTTATTTTCAGAGAGAGTGGAAGGGAGGGAGAAAGAAAAGGAAACATCAGTGTATGGTTGCCTCCCATGCACCCCCTACTGGGGACCTGGCCTGCAACCCAGGCATGTGCCCTGACTGGAAATTGAACCCGCCACCCTTTGGTTCACGGGTCAGCACTCAGTCCACTGAGCCACACCAGCCAGGGTAAAATCAAACTAATTTTTAATATGTGAAAGTGAAGACCTTAGATGAAGCAAAAGTGTCACATTTATTAAAATCAAAATGATAGGAGAAAGGCACAGATATGGCCAAGCGGACTTTTTAATAACATCTTAGGTACAATGTGCTCATAGTTGGGAATGTCTTGGAAATACGCAACTAATTTGTGACATGGAACTATTTAATTATATGTGAATTCTCCCATCTCATACTTGCATTGAGCAGTTTGCTAAGGAATTGGTTACTTCAACTTTAAGCAAGCGATGCAATTTCGTGTTATGAACTCTGTAGGAATGAAGCCAGTGGCTGTGGAATTTCTTTTCTGGTTCTTGACAGTCTTAATGGTTTTGGATGGCTGGGTGAGGGCTAAGGACCTCCCAAACACCTCTGCTGTTTTCCTAAGCCTCCAAAAGATAGCTCTTAAGTGTATTGTTTGGAGAAGGCAATTAGCAGACTGAAAAGCAGTCTGTTTATTTCATGATGACTCAGTGATGCAAATCTTGTCTCATTGTATTATGTAATATCCTTACCTAGGCTATCTATTTAATAACACATTCTTCTTTATAGGATCATCAAGGTGCCATGGACACTCCTATGGACTTCAGCACTGTGAAAGAAACTTTGGAAGCAGGAAACTATGGTAGTCCTCTGGAATTTTATAAGGACGTTCGCCAAATATTCAGCAACTGCAAAACTTATACCTCTAATAAAAAGTCAAGGGTATGAAAATCTATGTTAAGTGGATTAATCATCTAAGTATTTAGTTATGCGTCTATCAGGCAGCTTTTTCTTTTACCAGTTTTAAACTTGCTAAACAAGTATATACTACAATTCTTACATCACTGATGAAGTTTCATTCTTGGTATTTCTCTGGCAGTTTATTAGGCATAAAGATACATTGAGCATAGTCGCTCTGAATCTAAGCACTTCTTTCTTTCCTCTGCCTGCCTCATCTCTACTCTTTAGTAATATTTTATGTCTGCTAGAGAGAGGTCAAGGGACAGAGAAGTAGTAATTCGAGTATACTTTAACATGTCTTTTATTTATGAATAATTTTATAAGTAAAAGTGGTAAAACTATTAATTTATATAAGTACTCAGATTATCCCTGAATATTTATGTTCCTTTTATCATAACAAATAGTGAACCACATTGGCAAGTAATAACTGTCTATTCATACTTTTCCTGTTTTATCAGAATATAAATATCTTGAGAAAAAAAGTAGTAATTTTTGTGTTTTATAATCACTGGTATCTGATTAATTTTTAAATAAGTTGTGGAATGTGTATAAACTTGCTCACTTTTAACTCATAATAAGAATTTTCACTAATTTATGGAGACATGATTTTTTCACATTTATTTCCTACACTTATACTTAAATATGTTTATATGAGGTCTGTCCAGAAAGTATCCAGACATATAATATGAAACATAGAGACATTTATTGAAGAAGATACAAGAAACATTGTCCATAGGACAATGACACCTCAGTCCCCTTGAAAGTAGACACCTCGGGACTTCATACAGTTCTCCCCATCACCATCGGCTGCCCTGTTGTATTTTCCTGAATCTCAATGATGGTCTGAAATCTCTTCCCCTTCAAAGGTGATTTTAGTTTTGGGAAAAGCCAGAAGTCACAGGGTGTCAAATCTGGGCTGTAGGGAGGCTGAGTCACCTGGGTGATTTGATGTTTCACCAAAAAACTGCATGAGACATGATGCATGAGCAGGCATGTTGTCATGATGAAGCTGCCAGTCACCAGTTGCTCATAGCTGCAGCCTTCTGAATCATCTGAATAATTTCCATGGAGGAATGTTAAGTGTAATGCAAAATTGGATGCAGATCCGTTGCTCTACTCGCTCAGTCATTTTGAATTTGTCAGCCACACAGTGCACACACTCACTCAAAGGCATCTACCACCCCCACTGACTGGTAGGGTGAACTTGTCATTGTTCACACATGTGCATTCCAGTCCACTCTCCTTGGCTGATGGGTTACATGGATGTCACACAAACTCTCCTCATTATATTAACAATGGCTGGACTTTTTCCAGACAGACCTCATATTTTGTAAAACAGTGGGTTTTATTATTTTGAAACCTTTCTTAAACATAGATTATGAGCATATTCTCATATTATTACTCTTTGAGAAGAAAAGTTTTTTTAAAAAAAGATTTTATTTATTTTATTTTGAGAGAGGGGAAGGGAGGGAAAAAGAGAGAGAAAAACATCAATGTGTGGTTGCCTCCCACGTGGCCCCCACTGGGGACCTGGCCCGCAACCCAAGCATGTGCCCTGACTGGGAATTGAACTTGCGATGCTTTGGTTCACAGCCCGCGCTCAATCCACTGAGCTATGCCAGCCAGGGTGAGAAGAAAAGTTTTAATGTCTCCACAGTATTTCATTATATGGTGGTTTTATGTCATTTCGCAAGTGTCCTAGTGCTGGAGGTTTAGGCTGTTTCTAGGTTTTCACTTTACATGCATAAAGCTGTGGCTAACATCTTTAATCCTTGAACATAATTACTTTGTGTGTGCAATTCTGTTTCCTTAGGATAAATTCCCACAGGTGAAATTATTAGCCAAAGGGTGTGTATGTTTTTACGTTTTTTATATTAAATCCTATTACACATTGCCCTTCAGAATTACTGTTCCAGTTTAAAAAACTCACTGGCAATGTATTACAATGTTTTTTGCTACCCTTCTCAACATTGGATATTGTCTTTTAAAAATCTGTATTAATTTTTAGTTAAAAATGGTAAACTTGCTTTAATTCTTCAGGAATAATTTTTGATTGTATGATATAATGTATATATTTTGTATGAAAGGATGATACTGGTAGTGGTCCAGGCATGTATATACTGTTTATATTTTATATAATTGAAGTAGCTGCTAAAACAATACTAATTTCTTCCATTTCAGGTCTATAGCATGACGCTACGGTTATCTGCCTTATTTGAAAGTCATATTAAAAATATCATCTCTGAATATAAGTCAGCAATCCAGAGTCAGAAGAGGAGAAGGCCACGGTACAGAAAACGTTTAAGAAGCAGCAGCAGTTCATTATCTAGTAGCAGAGCTCCTAGGTATATTACAGTGATGTAGTATTTCATATTGTTGAAACGTTTTGTATAGATTACTTCATTTCTTAAAGTTTATTGAATGGCTTGAGGGGACCCCAAGACCCAAGATATTTTTTTTAAGAAATCATGCACTTGTGTAAAGATGGAGGTGGTAATCCAAAGCTTTGTTGATGTGGATTTTGTTATACCAAAAACTTTTCATTTGAATGCTTTAAATTTAACTTCATTACATTACCAATTTGAAGTGTTTCACTGAAATTATCAGACATTTCTTTTTTGGTCACCATAAACATCTTGTATGCACTATTTATCATAATATATTCCTGATAGAAAAAAATCTTGATTGTTATATATTGTTACTTGTAGTCCAAAAGGGAAACAGAAACAAATGAAGTTGCAGCCTAAAAATGACCAGAATACCTCAGTGTCTTATGCCAGGACCAGCTCTCCTTTCTCGTCTCCTGGTAAATATGTCTTTTGTCTTTGGTTTTACATATTTCAGTTTAATGCTGATATTCAAGCTATAGAAAAGGCAGCATGGTTTATAGTACAAAGAGCCATGGATTTTGATGTAGAGAGTTGTGTTTTATTCCCAATTATTTTCTCTAGCTGTGTGGTCTTAGGTTAGACATTAGGCCACAAGATTAAGTGTGTTCATATTTTAAGTGAAGGTGTTAAGACTATATGAATTTTAAAGCCTCTCAGTTTTAAAATTCTGTAACTTCATGATTTTTAACATCTATACTATCTCAGAGCACTGGGTACAATAATATTTTCGCCAGTGAAAGAATTAAGGATTTATTGTGTGGGGGGAGTGGTTTCCTTAGACAAGTTTTTCTGACAGTTTGTCCTTGAAAGCTTAACAATGTGAAGAACATTTGTTGTCAAGATACTCATATTCCTTTAAACAGTGCACAATTGTCATGTTAGAGTAGAATAAATGAGTGAGATAATTTTCCGAACAGCATGATAATTATATTAACATTATGGTCTTTTTAAATGTCAGTTTCAGATGCTGCTGAAGGGCTTTCGGTATATTTACTTGATGATGAGCTGGATGTACCATTGTCTTCATCGAGCTTGAGTGGATACACCCGAAGTGGAAATAGCCATGACACAGGGAAAGCCAAATCATTTCGGAATAGAGTTTTGCCAGTTAAACAAGGTAGGGAATAAATAAGGACACAGTATTTATTCTTTGTTCCTCTATAATGGCAAATGAATTATTTAAAAGCTGGTGTATTTACGCAGTAAAAATTAGCATGTGCTTATAGTTAATGAGGATTTTAGTATTATTGAATTTGACTGAGACAGGGTTTCATAGCCACAACTAAGAACAGGCTATTATCAGATTTTCAAGAATATTTCAATAATATAATGAAATAAAATGTAAAATGGATAGACAGGAACAAATAAATGAGGAGCTCTTTCCCCAAGCACATGAAAACCAGTGTATTAGACACATTTAAACCATATTAATAAGAAAGACAAATACAATTCCAAAATCATCTTTAAATAGGACTCATTTTTAAAAAAGCCCATCCCAATTTCAAAAAAGGGTTTTGGTTGACTAGTGAGCCCTCTTTTAGTCAACACCTATATCTACCACCTTATTTAGGTATTCTCAATAACTGAGTGGGTTTCAGACTATTCTGCCTCTTTCTCAGTAATTCAGAGCTACTTCAGGAATTCTTGGAATAGCCTTCTCCATTCAACCAAAGAAACTTATTATTATTCATTTCATGAGCTTCCATCTAACTTTTATTTGTAGAAAAAATTTCACTGGTTAAAAAGAAATCCCTGAGTTAATAATTCATCATCACATGGTTTATTTTTGTATGATGTCATGAGCATCAGTTATAAATACTTGAAAGTTATCGTTATGCAGATTTTCTTATACTTAGCATTGTGCTATGGACCTTGAACATGTTCAGAGAAACTCCTAATATATTCATCTGTTTGAAGTTTGTGAAGAATAGTTACCATGTTTTTAGAAATATTTTTATTAGAGTCTATTTTTATTTCATATAAATTTTAATGAAAGATTTAATAGCTTCTCCATCGTTATTGAAATATCAAATGACCCCAAAATAGACTTTCTAAAGATACATTTTTTATTCATTATTTGAGGAATATTGTTACATATCTGAATACTTTAAGATAGTCACTGCATTTATATCCCCCAATTTTTCTCTTTTCTCCATTCTGCTCCAGCTGCACGTTGCATACTCATGCCACTTTCTTCTCATTTTGCCCTTTCCTTCATTATCAAGCTTTTAGGAAGAGTAGATTACATTTCCTGCTGCTATTTTCTTTCTATCTAGACATTCCTGTATCCTTTGTAGTCAAGCTTCTGACCCCTCCACTCTACAAAAGTTTTCCTCTCCAGAATCAGCAGTGTTCTCCAGTGACCAGTCACTGTCCCTATCTTAGTCCCCCTCTCGCTGATCTATCTACATCACTGCAAGCTGCTGCGTACCCACTCTAGGAGCTCTACTGCCTGCCTTCTGCAGTACTGCTTCTCTTGTATCTCTGTTTCTAGCATATTAATATAATCTTTGTTTATTTTGGTTTGTTTTTTTCCTTTCGTCTTCTACAAATAAAGGAATCTAATAGCTACATCAGTCATCTTTATGCTGATGAGTCTCCTAATTCATGTATCTAGCCCTAGTATCTCTATTCTACCAGCCTCATTTCCAAGTGCTTCCTAAAAAAATTCCATTGGGTGTTTATCATTCATTATTCTCAAACTTGCTTCTTTTTCTGCCCTCACTATTTTAGTTGATGGCACTACCGTCTTCCTCCTAGTCATCCAGTCTAAAATTTTAGTGTTCTTTGGCTCTCCTTTTGCCCCTCACATGCAGTCAGTTGCTCAGTTTTCTGAATTCTATAACTTTTTAATACCACCTAAATCTCTTATCTACAGTTTCTATTGCTGTCACTTACTATATTAGTCAGCTTGGGCTTTTGCAACAAGAGACCACAGAGTAGGTGGCTTATAACATGTATTTGTTATTAGGAGTTTCATTGAGATATCATTGACATAAAAATTGTGCATATTTAGAGTTACAACTTGATGTTTCAGCATATGCATACACTGTGAAATGATCACCACAATCAAACTAATTAAGGTATCTATTGTGATTACTGTATACGTTGAGATTTAAGATCTATCCTAGCAAATTTCAAGTATACAGTACAGTACTGTTAACCAAAGTTACCATGCTGTATGTTAGATATCTAGAACTTACTCATCCTGAATATCTGAGCCTTGGCTCCCTCTAACCAACAGCTCCCTATTTCCCCTGCCTCAACGCATGGCAACCACCCTGTCACTCGCTGCTTCTATGAGCTCAATGGCAGGGATATGTTCTGAGAATACATCTTTAGCCAATTGGTCTTGTGAACATCATCAGATTTACTTACACAAATCTAGATGGTACATCCTGTTACACACCTCGTCTGTATGGCATAGGCTACATGCCTGTACAGCATGCTACTGTACAAAACAACACGAGATTAAATCAAACACAAGAGAAAATGATACGATCAGTAAACACAGTGAACATGGGATGTACGGGACTGCTGCTAGCTTAACATGGCATAGGGTTTTACAGCAAGCTTGTGGTCTTTTAAGTAAACAGAGTAAGTATACTATGAAATGACCATAAAAAGCATAATATATTAAATACACAAACCAGTAGCATAGCCACTTGTTATTATTATCCAGTATTATGTACTGTGCATAATTGACAGGCTACTCTTTTATATGACTGACAGCACAGTAGGTTTGTTTACAGCAGCATCACCATGAACTCAGGAGCAGTGTGTTGCTCTATGACATTACTCTGGCTGTGACATCAATAGGCAATAGTGAGCAATGTTTCAGTGCCATTACAATCTTACGGGACCGGGACCATCATCATATATGTGTCTGTCATTGCCCTGTTATCATACAGCAGATGACTGTATTTTATTATATATATATAAGTGACATCATGCAATATTTCTTTTTCTGCATCCTGCTATTTTGCCTAGTTAGCATGGTGTTCTCCAGCTTCATCCATGTTATCACAAATGGCCATATTTTTTTTTCATTTTTAAGGCTAAATAATTCATTATTGTGTGTGTGTGTGTGTGTGTGTGTGTGTGTGTTGTTGTTTCCTATCATGGCTATTGTGACCAGTGCTGCAATGAGCAAGGGAGTACAGATTTCTTGATTTTAGTTCCTTTTTATATGTGCCTGGTAGTGGAATTTGCTGGATTATATGGTAGTTGAATTTTAATTTTTTGAGCACACTCTATGCTGATTTTCATAGTGGCTGTACTAATTTACATTCTCACCAAACATGTGTAGCAAACGTGTTCCCGTTTGGCCACATCCTTGCCAACACTTAAACCTTTTATTTTTTTGAAACTAGCCATTGTAACAGGTGTGAGGTGATAGCTCACTGTGATACTGGTTTGTATTTCCCTAAAGATAGAGATGTTGAGCAGCTTTTCATATACTTAAAAGAGATATCTATTTTCCAACAGTTCTGGAGGCTCAAAGTTGAAGATCAAGATGCCAGCAGGGCTGGTGTCTGGTGAGGGCCACCTTTTTGCTGTGTCCTTACGTGGCTTTTTTCTGTGTCCACCCACACACGGGGAGAGAGAGAGAGCAAGCATTTGTGTGTCTTCTTATAACAACACCAGTCCTTATGCATTAGGGTCACCCTTGTGACTACACTTCAATTAAGAACTTCCTAAAGGCTCTATCTTCAAATAAAAACACATTGGGGGTTAGGGTTTCTATATACGTATTTTGGGGTAATGCAGTTTAGTCCCGAACACCAAGACTATTAGACTACTCTTGGTTAGCATATAACCCTAGGCTTTGCTTTTTCCACTATTTTCAGCTTACCTTCTACCTGACTGGCTATTCCTTTTCAATTATGTTTGCCTGTTCTTTATTTTTAAATGCTGAAATATCCCAAGTCTCAGTCTTTGGCTACCTGAGGTACTTGTTTTCTCAATGAGCTCTCTCAGTTCTCCTGACACTAAATGTCATCTCTTTACAGAAAATTCTCAAAATCCTATCTGTAGCTTTATCCAAGTCTCCCCTGAACCTCACACTGGTATATCCACCTGCTTTTTTTCTTTTCCCTTTTTTAAATGTTTTTACTTGTGTGTCTAGTAGTATTCAAAACTGGAATCTTTATTTTGTTCCACCAGCTTTCCCAAACAAATTCCTCCTTTAGTCTTCTCCAAATCAGCAAATATCTCTACCCAGTTGCAGGCTATAAAACCTAGTAGCTGATCTTCATTCTTTGTTTAACACTTGACATCCAATCCACCAGCTATTCCCATCAGTTGGGACTTTAAAAGTAAAGGCTGTTTCTGGTGGCACGGCTAGAAGGAAATACTCCAAATCCAGTCATTTCTCAACACCTCTGTTGTTCCATCCCTAATGGTACATTACCTATGCTATTGCAGTGGCTTCCCAACTGATCGCTGCTTTCAATCTCTTCTCCTATAATCTATTCTTTCTACAGCAACTACAGCACTCTTTCAAAAATATAACTCAGATCCTGTCATTCTTCAGCTGTAAAACCCTTCACTGGAAATTATCTCCCACTACTCCGCTTTTCTCTTCCAGTCTAGTTACACTGAGTTTCTATATCCTCTAACAGAATGTTCTTTCCCCAGATCTAACTTCATTCAGTTCGTTTCTTACATACAACCTCTGCAGAAAAGTCTTCCTTAAATAAAGTACTCCCCAAACATACATTCACACTCTTTTTTACCCTCTTTTATTTATAGCACATTTTATTACTTAAAACTGTATTATGTAGTTGTTCACTTCATGTCAAGCAAGCTTTTCCTACTAAAGTAGAATTTCAAAAAACAAGGACTTTATCTCATAATTGCCGTATTTCAAGCTCCAAGAAATGGCTGGCCCATAGTATATGGATCATCAGTAAATGTTCATTTAGGGAATGAATGAAATTGTTCAGATGCATGTTCTCAGATCATTCTTCCTAGGGTTCAAGCCCTTGAAATTCTTGCCTAGCTATCTCACCCCTCACCATCCCTCTACACTCCCCTCCCTACCAAAAAAGTGATCAGGCAAAAATCAAAACTTGACTATCTTCCACTTCCTACAGATTTAAATGCACACTCCAACACTGTCCATGACTTTACCCTATCTTTGAGTATAAATATTTTTATAGTCTGTGAATGTTATTTTCAAGCCTAAATAACCATTTTGCCATTGTCAAAGCTTAACTTTAAAAAATCGTTCATCTTGATTTAGATCACTCCGTTGATGGACCCCTTACAAATGACGATGGCAGAGAGCCCCGGACAGGAGTCAAGAGAAAGCTACTTAGTGCATCGGAAGAAGATGAAAGCGTGGAAAGAGAAGAGAAAGAGAAAAAAGAAACAAAAGAGAAATCACATTTATCTTCCTCAGAAAGTGGAGAGTTAGGATCCAGTTTAAGTTCTGAAAGTTCCTGTGGTTCTGATTCTGACTCTGAATCAACTTCCAGGACAGATCAAGATTATGTAGATGGAGACCATGACTATAGCAAATTCATACAAAGTAGGCCTAAAAGGAAACTCAGAAAGCAATATGCCAATGGAAAAAGAAACTGGAAGACCAGAGGCACAGGAGGAAGGGGTAGATGGGGCAGATGGGGTAGATGGAGTAGAGGAGGCAGAGGAAGAGGAGGCAGGGGACGAGGGGGTCGAGGAAGAGGAGGAGGTGGCACTAGAGGGAGAGGGAGAGGCAGGGGAGGAAGAGGTGCTTCTAGAGGAGCCACTAGAGCCAAACGTGCGCGTATTGCAGATGATGAATTTGATACCATGTTTTCAGGACGCTTCAGTAGACTGCCTCGAATTAAAACAAGAAACCAAGGCAGGAGGACTGTTTTATATAATGATGATTCTGATAATGACAATTTTGTGTCCACTGAAGATCCTCTGAATCTTGGTACATCCAGATCAGGCAGAGTGCGTAAAATGACCGAAAAAGCCAGGGTTAGCCATCTCATGGGATGGAATTATTAACAGTTAATAAATTTAGAATAATTCTAAAAATTCAATGGCCTTCTACTGCAGGGAATTTACCAGGAAATCTACAAAGCAAGTTGTGTGGGGACTTATGCTTCCTTTCACATTGGTGCTTTTCCATTTTGCCAGTATACATTTGTTTCAAGACTTTTGATCTCCACACTTCATTTGTTCAAACAAGCCTTACTCATTAGGCCTTAAATTTAAAAAAAAATCTGCCCCCCCCACACACATACACACACACACACACACACACACACACACACAGACACACTACAGATTTACTACATGAAAGGAGCGTTCAGCTTCTTAAAGAGTAGCATGACATTTTTATCTCAACAGAGTATTCCCTCTTTTGCTTTTGTATCACAGAAGTATAGCACCTTCTTACAGAGTTTTATATAGTTTGTTTTTGCCATTTTGATTCCTGTACCCAGTAATAATAACTTTTGCACAATACACCAATCCTAAAGGCAGCTATTAAATGTTTACAGTTTCTATATTGTAAGAACGATCTGGATTATTTTACTCTTCCCAGGCCAAACTTTCAATAATTGTACTGAACTGAAGTATATATTTATACTACAGTTTTTTTTGGGGGGTGGGGGGATCTTGATACACTTTTCATTGATTTGCTTAATTCATGTTAAAGGTGAGAAAGGGTTGGTGCCTTGTAAATATGTAGCAAATCTTTGTGGTGTGTTCTGATGTGTGCATTAACTTTATTAAAAAAGAATACTTGAGGTATCAATCTAGACAAGGTGCCAAATGCAAAAGTTTCTTGCATCCATTTTCCTTTCCTGTTATATTTTATTGCATTAATAGAACTTCTGTAGCTTAAAGAATAACTTAAACATTTGAAAAATCCTCATCCACAAAGAATAACTTCTTTGAATAGTAGCTCAGCTACCTCTATTAACTACAACTACTGGAAACATTAAGAAAAATAGATGCTGTTATTCATTACTGACTAAGGAGAAATAGAACATGCTTGGTGGGAATGAATATTCATAAGTTATAAGCTGACAGATTGTTAATAATCATATTGGCTCTCAAATTAATGGTTGAAATGAACAAACTTGTATAAGCATAGTATGCTTTACATTAGACTTTTCTTAGAACATATTTATGTAAGTGGACTTGGACAACTGCTTATATATCTCTGCTACCACTTACTATTTAGCAGCTGTGAGTGGCTGGTTTTCATTTGAATTTCAAAATGTAATAAAACACCTAGTTTGAGTTGGCATGTTTTGGCTAGCTAATATTTTGAATCAACAGTCAAAGGTTCTGCTCATACCATTCCAAAAGGTTCTTCTGTTACAATCTTTCAGAAAAGAACCTCATTGCACTGCACACTGAGATTTTGAGTTACTTGTAGAAGAAAGAACGGAAACCCTTAATGACCTTGTTTACAGCAGTAGAGTGCACATAGTTCCATAAGTGAGCTTGAGTTCCTAGATCAGTTTTATTCCTCACATTTGAGAGATTGCAAATTCGCTAATTGGTCAGATCCTTCGATTTTTGAGGCGGGAGGGAATGAATATATATTGATGTCTGGTTTTGTAACAGCAGACTTTTTGCGCTTAGATCAGACTTGTGGGGATAAACGAAACTTCTTAATGTTCTGCCTAGTAATCCCCAGGATACTTAAGCTAACGTGTTTGTCTCACGCTTTCCATCATTTCATGCATCTGAAAATCCTTAAGTGCAGAGGAAGGAGTACACACAAAACTTTGCTTTTTTTGTTGGGTCAGGTGAGGGTTATTCTTAGACTAACATCTTTAAGCAATTTTCACTTGCAGTAGAAATGTTCAGGCTTGAAGAAAGTATTTTTATGAATTGTTAATGGCACTAAATTCTGTTACTGGACAAGTAGATCAACCTGATTTTTTTTCTCGTCATTTTTTTTCTTCACTAAAAGCTACTGGTTGTCACTGGACTGCCACTTTTACCATAGTACAGATTCAAAATTGTTCATTTTTGAAAGTCTGCATTTGAGTTTTGCTAAAATGTACTATTTTAGTTATTCATCTCTTAGACATTTAGACTAAATTTGTGCCTCTGTTTTCTTGGAATCAATAACATTCTGGCCTACCCTAATGAAAGTAACTTAAGTTACTTAAATTCATGGATAATACCCCAGTAGTATCATGTGTATCGTTTTAGTGTGAAATTTTTTGTTGACATTCTTCTATGAAGAGCTGACCTCTTGAAATGTAGAAGAATTACCATCTGTGTGATTTTAGCTGTCTGAAGCTTTATTTATAATTTATTTTGAAAAATAAAAATGCCACATTTATTCCCCAGATGTCAAGATTTTCTAGGTTTAGATACTTAGGATAACAAGGCTAAAGACATTTTAAGCATATTTTATATGTAGTGAAATACTGTGAAAATACTAGTGACAGCATTTTGCTGTAATGTTGATTTCAGTTACTAGGATTTAAAGAGTCACCAGGGTGTGTTAGATGAGCATAGTTATCCTTTATTACAAAACAAACAGATCATTTCTGTTTGCATGCAAATTATTTTAATAATTGTGAGAATAAAAGTTTGGAAGATGTATTTTTACTTTTATATCTGGACTTTCCCCTACAGTTTATACTTTACTCTTTTTGTAACGCTGCCTCCTGTGAATGTGATGTAATTTGTATCACATGGAATATTTTATTGCTTTAATTTTTTAGAGGCCATTTAAACCTAAATAAGACCTGGGTTCAGCCATAGCAAAGCAAGTAGGAAATGAGTTAAGAAGGTTGAAGAAAAGTCTAAATCTTAAAAGAGTTGCTAAGGAGAAAAACCACTGTTATTTTTAGGTTCATGAGAGCTCTCAGATGTATAGGCCTAATCCTATGCTAGATATTAATAGTCAGTGAACTGTAATATTTCTCATGAATGCTAATAATGTTTTAATTCCAGCTTTAAGATCTTAGCATGTGTATATGTTTATGAAAACTGAATTGTGTGTTTTTATCTATGGCCTGCTATGTGTATCTCTTCCAGCAATCAGATGCTCTCCAAACATTCACTAGTCTGTTAGCCTAGTGACTAAATTTGTTTATATGTGTGTGTGTGTGTGTGTGTGTGCGAGTGTGTATGTAGATTTTTTCCAACTTGGCACACTTTATCTCAGACATTAAAAAAAAGACTATTTTGTATGGAAGACAGTCCTGTTCACTGTCTACAGTTCTTTGCCTCTGTTATAAAGCGCTTAGCCTGTGTGTGTGTGTGTGTGTGTGTGTGTGTGTGTGTGTGTGTATATATATATATACATACATACATATATATATATACTGCTTGATCATTAATTTCATTATACCTTCTAGATAAACAATCTAAGATTTGTTGTGTACATGTGCCCCTATATTTTTTTCATTTAATTTGCCCTCCCTTCATTTGTTTCTTGTTTGTTTGTTTGTTTCCCTTGCCAGAGATCAGACTTGTGCTAGAATTCTTCCATATAGCACTTTGTTTCTCCCAGCGTAAAATGCATAAATCTCATTTGTGCAACTGTGTGCTCAGATATCTAACTCAGCCTTCAAATAATTGGAAATAAATTTGAGTGATTTATCTTTTGTTGTTTTTTTTGTAATCCTGTAGATTGTCATCAGACAATAACAGTGATAAATAGATGTGAATACCACTTCAAACTTTTTGATAAAACTTTTTTGAACATTTTTCAAAATTTGTATGTTCGTGGTAGTGATAAATTAAAAACCTTGTATTAAACACACTTATAGATCTTGGAAATTATTTTATGCACATTTACCAACTGGTACTTTAAAGTTGGAATTTTCACATTCACAAAAAGGAGACTTGCATCCTGTATAATTTTTAGTAACCTTTGATGTCCAGCCTTTTAGTTCTGAGGGAAGGAACAAAACTTTTGACACTTCAAGTTCATTGTTTTAAATGTTAACCCCCATCCCCAACGTTTTTGTGGTACACGAGGCTATGTAAAAGTTCTGTTGAAAAGAGAATATTCTAAGATCACTTTTAAGGCTTGTTTTAAAAAATAGTGTGAAAATATTTTCATGCTTTTTTCCTCTCCGCCTCTTAGTGAAGTTGCTTTACCAAGTTGATGAAGTTTGGATTAAATTCTAATATAAAGTTTCATTTTTTTCATGGTGCTGTATTTTGGGGAATGTGGATGGCCCTATTATTTCTTGACATTTGTTATGTAGCCTTATTCTTGATTGTTTCTTTTTCATTATTCCTCTCCTGCTTCTTTTACCCTCACTTCTCTTTCTGTGATGAAGACGTTACCAAATTTAGCACACTTCAACGAGACTGGTAATTTTTGATTCATTGATGACAGAAGTACAGTAGAAAGGCCCTGCAGTTTAGAGTTAAGGTGTGTTTGTTTATTTATATGTATACTCATTTGTTATTCCTATCTTAATTAAATCTAGAGTATGAGACTTTGACATATAAAAGCATGATAAGTATTTTCTAAAAAACTAAGACTATTGATACATGTTAAAGTTGCCATTGGTAATTGACTTTTAAATTCACATACAAAAATATTTAGAAATGCATTTGGGAAATGTGTCTTCACATGTCACCAGATACACATTAGGCAGTACTACAAATGTTAGTTCTTTAAACAATACTGTGGTGATGGCAATCAGTAATTTATTTCTTTGTCCTGTAACTTATCATCCTTGTCTTTTGTAATCCCTTACAAAGTATTAACAAAACTGTACCTTATGTTTGTTCTTTAGTATCCATAAGTTTTAAGATGGAAAATCATTCAGTTAATAGTTGATGTGATGTTGTATGTGGGCAAAATGTCCATTAAACTAAAATTCAGTACAGAAAGGTAAACTAGACTGGCTTGGTTTATAAAAGATGTTTTGTTTGGCAGTTATGAGTCATTATAAGCAATTATCTTCAAAGAAAAAAACTGGATTTGTTGCCATTCTTTATGGGATGTTTACAATAAAATTCCAAGTTGTTTGGAATCAGTTGCAGTCTTGCTGCTTTGTGCCTTAACTCAGGTACTGGAGAGGAATGAATAAGAAAGAAAAACGGGGTTACCTTTTCATGATCCAGTTTCAGAGATTATAACATGTAACTCTTGGGTCCATTCTTGTTTCTTTGTCATGTAATATTATGATTTTTTCATCTGAGGAACTAGGTACACCCTGCTATCAAAGAAAACTATGGCTTTTTTTTTTTTTGTCTTTGTCATTACAGATATTCTGGGTCACTTTTAGTTAATAAATATGTTAAAAATTCTAAATGTGGGCTGTTTGGTGCATTAAATAACAGCCTCCAAAGCCTTAGTCAACATTTCATTTTGTAGAGCTTTTTGAAATGAATAGATTTCTAATGTCCTTATAGCTTATAAGTTTTAACAGCTGAGTTATGTATCCCAGGCATTTTT
>PVIA01008209.1:0-74434 GCA_004024845.1 Tonatia bakeri
TTGTCTTGAAATGTTTTTAAAAAGAATTTATTTTTTATTTTTTTATTACTTTTTAAAAACCAAACATCCCAATCAACTAAATGTATAACTCTCTCTATTTTTTTCTTCTACTTAAAAAAGGACATGGGGTTGGAGAGATTCAGCTTCTTTCCTAGAAAATATCTTTATAATAAAATTAACACTATTTAAGAGATGGTTGTGAAATACAAATACAGGCTGATGTACATAAAAGTGAAAAGATTTTTCTCCCTCCTGCTTTTATAGCATATTCTTATTGATGGTTCTTACTAGTTCTTTTTTAGCTCTCTGTCCAATATGGTCGAGTCAACCACTAGGGCGACCCCAACTTTCCATCCCTTGTAAAATCAGGAGGGAGGACACATTTTCTGACACTGCTTTTCTTATTCTCTAAAATCAGGATTATTATAATACCTAACTAGGTTTCTCATGAGGATTAATAACACAATGGATGTAAAATGCTTAGCTGAGTGTCTAGCACATAATAGTATTAAATAAATATTATTACAATTAATAATAATAATAATTATTATTATTAAAGTCCAAAATACAATGTGGCAAACATCTCTCTTCCCGAACAGTGATTGTGTACTGAAGGGTATACCTCTTGCTGGAAATCTGAGTTTGTGAATTTAAATCTCAACATGAAATTCTAAGTGTTTAATTCAGAGGAATGCAGATAATTTTTCTGAATGGGGATAATTTCTGTTCTTCTGAGGTCCCAGATCTTTTGGGTATGGTAGGATGCCTTGTCCTGAGCATCAGGGGGAGCAAAAATTAAGCAAAGAGGCCTGCCTTGTCTTCCCAGGAAAGAGGAGTGTGGGTTACATGTACCAACCCTTCAAGATGGCTTTTACATTACATCTGGGTCCCGGCTAAGACTAGGAGAGGACAGGGATTGCTATTGGAATGTATATGTGTCCTGTGAGTTAGAATGAGTACATTGTAAAGGGGATATGACAGTCTGGGAAGGCAAATTATTCGCTTACTACAATTTGATTTGATGACAATGGAGTGGTTGGGTGAGTGGTGTCACCAGGGAGCTTTTTAGAAAAGAATGAGGATGTGTGGTTGAGTATATATAAATGCCCACTGTGCTGTGTCTTTTATGTAGGTTATCTTATGGGAGCATCACAACAACCTTATGAGATGCCTGCTATTACTTCAGACCACAATGTATTATTATTTCGTTCTCAAAAATGTTGGCCATGAGAGGTTAAGCAATTCTTTGGAGACCACATAGCAAGTAAATGGCAGGGATGGGATTAAGGTTCTGTTCTCAGACTCTACAGTTCATGTCCTTTTATTTTATTTTTTAATTATACAATACTGCCTTCTGTTAAAATAGGATGAGCAGACACACAGAGATAATTCATCTGCTAAATACCTGGGATTATGGGGTTGAGAAACAGCCTTGAAGAAAAACCCAAAAGCTCAGGGCCCAAAAAACTGAACATGGGGTCTTAATTTGGAAATCAGTCAGAGCCCACCTCCGACCTGGCACTCTGCTGCCAGGATGGCACTTCAGAAATGTCCTGAATCAAGCCTTTCTATGCCTTCTGCCCAGGTCATTTCATGCAGTGCCTCTGGGGACTGGGTGTGACTTTGAGAGAGACAGCTTTAGTCAGGGGGCCATTGCTGAAGGGGACTCAGCTAGGAGATGTTGGCAGGCAATGCCACTGGTGCTGGGGAAACTGGGCTCTGGGAGGCACACCATGCACCAGATCTCTGTTGTCCCAGGTAATCATCCCCTTGCATCCCCCACGACCCATTTCCTTCATTGCTTCCTTATACCTCAGTCCTTCAGTTTAGAGGGCAGAACATTCCTATTTACTGAGTATTGTGTGCTTGACACTGTGGTAGTTATATCACATATGTATTCTTTTTTCTAAAGATTTTATTTTATTCATTTTTAGAGAGAGGGGAAGCGAGGAAGAAAGAGAAGGAAACATCAATGTGTGGTTGCCACTTGCACGCCTCCCACCAGGGACCTGGCCTGCAACCCAGGCAGATGCTCTGACTGGGAATCAAACCTGTGACTCTGGTTCACAGGCCGGAACTCAATCCACTGAGCCACACCAGCCAGGCTACATATATATTCCTATGTAACCCTCAAAACAGTTCTAAGAAGTAGGAGGAAACTGAGGTTTATAGAGTAACTTGCCTATTGTGGCAAGAGCCAGAGGTAGGTTTCCAGCACAAAGCAGTTGACCTCCAAAGGCCATGCCCCTCCCACCACATTGCTGCACCTCTTCA
Source organism: Tonatia bakeri (assembly GCA_004024845.1). NCBI lineage: Eukaryota > Metazoa > Chordata > Mammalia > Chiroptera > Phyllostomidae > Tonatia > Tonatia bakeri. The sequence continues at coordinate 2,275 of PVIA01008209.1, forward strand.
TCGTCCCCATCACCTCTATTCTACTTGCAGTTTAAAAAATTACTATTTCTAATATCCTTCGGCAGATATTTCTACAATATGCTTTACCATGTAGATTTTTGGAAATGTATTTATTTTATTTTAAAATGCCTACATTATCCCTTTTAATACACTGAAGAAAATTTGAAGGGAGCTATACAACTAAAAATCTGGTAATCATCAAGGATCTACAAATATTGAGGTGAAGACAAAATAATCTCATTACTTTTATCAGAAGCTCATTAATTTAATTTTGAATCTCTTCATCAAAATTTCTTACGATATGATAAAAACAAAGCTTTAGATTCCAGCTGTTTCTCCCCTTAACTTTCAGTAATGACTTGGAGAATCACCTCTTGAAAGCAATAACATATCGAAGAAGTTCATTTGACTATGAAAAGTTAGAAATTGAAAAAAAATGAGAATAGTAAAGCAATGTCAATTTAGTGAAGGATGAAAAGTAATTTTTCTCTCCTTGATTTTTTTCCCTAAGAATTTTCACAGTGTTCTTAGTCCAAAAGAGATCATAGTTATTTTTGTTTGTTTTGTTTTGTTTTGTTTGTTTTGTTTTAAGAAGTGCCAAAGGGGGAAAATGTTTTTTGGTCAAATTTCTTTTTTACAGAGCTGTTGACGCTTTAGTGAATTTTAAACCAATTTCTGTTTCCTTCCTTACTTCCACTGAAATCTTTAAAACATCTTTTAAAAATATTTGTGTCAGTCCTACAGATTATCTCTAAATATATTGCTGAGAACCAAACTTTCATACCAGTGACTTCCCCCCCTATTCTATAAGGTAATGTAATGTTTTAGGATTGTTGGGCCAAAAAATTTCCAAGTCCCAGAAGCTATTGGTTTTCTCCACACATCTGTGGAATCAACCAATCCTGCTTATTACAGAGATGTCTCTGTAGAATGTTGACAAAATCTTATTGTTTTTTTTGCCTTCATGGAAAGAGGTGTTTTCTATTTTGTACATTTCCTTACAAAGAATGGATTTAAGGAACAAAATCCACCTTTCAAAGTCAGAGTCATGGTGCTCAGCAGAGAAATAAGTCCTTGGCAAAGGACCATGGCTGACATGCTGCTTTTTCTTCCATTCTCGGACCACAGCAGAAGGGAAGGCTGGTTTCTGACCTAAAACGTGCTTTTCTTTCATGGATAGTTCGCTCTTGCTCCACACATTTGGAGCTATCTTGAGCAGGCTCTCCCAAGCATCCTTCTCTGTTTGAGTTCCTTAAAGGTTTAATTCTTATAGACTGGTGGCCCAGCACTATAGCAAATTAACTTTGGAAGGCTTTCTTTAGAAGGCTTTAATGCCATCTTCTTCATTCTTTTTGTTTATTTAAAACCAATAGTATTTTTTTCAGTACTTTACTGGTTAAACGTTTTCCACCAGTACCTCAAAAAAGACAAAGTGTTTTTGAGTTTTGACCATCCTGATTAGTAAAAACATTGAAGCACAAAATGATTTAAAGTTTGTATGCTTTAAAGATCAAGTAATTAAAAAATACCCTTTGTTCTTAGTTTTATGTGTAGGAAAATCTTGAGGTTAATTCGCTGACCATGTGGGATAATTTGACTCTCAATCAGTAAATTTAAAAGATCTTTCATAACATAAAAAAGACCCAGCCTTGCCAAGGACAAATGACTGGCACTGAAATTCCTTTGTTAGCTTAAGTCATTGATATGTAAAACAAAAGAAAATTCTTTGGCAGAAAACAGAGGAATTTCCAGATGGTTTCTATCTATTTTCTCATTGATTGTATAATTAAAATCCCCTTTAATCATCAGAAAAATTGAGATAGAATGTTTGCAATAGAACAGTGCTGTGTTTTAAAGAAATACTTCTTCTGTGGTAGGTTCACTAGTAATGAAGTACTGGCAGCCACTAATTTGTAAATTTGCACTGTGAAGAAAAGATATTCAGACGGCTCACTAGCCTATTTATAGCATTATGTTGCTTTTGCCAGATAAGATCAAACTATACTCCATTACAATGAATCTGAATTAACAATGATCACATGATCTTCAGGTGATATTTCCCTTTACCTGGAAGCAGGATTCACACTTTGATGAATGAAGAGGTGGATTAGTTCATTTGTTAGGTTAGTTATTAGTGAAAGCACCAATAAACCAGTTAGTAAACTACATATAGTTCATATCATCCGCCATCGTGAGAGGGAATTTATTTACCTGGGGTACCCTGACCTGATGATCTTGCTAAGCTGTGTTCTGTGAAACGAAGTGCCTCTTGAGCAACTTGAATATCGGTCACCAGGACTACACTACCATGAGTTCCTTCTACATTCCACCTTCTGATCACGAGATTGCATATTATTACTCTAGTCATATAAAATGTACATGTATATTCATGCCTTAGGTTGGTGGATGACTATCTCTAGACTGAGTGGCTACTTGGACACTTGTGGTGACTGTATGATGTTATATCTGCAAATATCTCTATCTGTCATCTTGGTTGTTAAATGATATCTTTAATGATTTTAAAATGGAAAACAAGCAAATAAACCAAAACCAAAATTCTAGTGGTTGACTTGTATTTTTTTTTTTACTTTGTGGTAATCTTTACATTGGTCCAGAATTTAGACAATGTTATTAAGGATGCTGATGAGACAGAATAGAGGAAGATAGGATCTCTTTCCCAGCAGTTCTGGGCAAAAGCCATAAGGATAAAATAATGGTGGACCCAGTACTATGGAGAAAACATTATTATTGTTCTAGTTGCTGGGTTCAGGGAGGAGTGGGGAATATTGTGGAGAGGGTTTAGTTTTTTATGGCTCCTGAAAGCCTATATAGTTCCCAATGGGCATTGATTCACAACCAAGGAGCTAAAGGCACAAGAAGGTGTAGGTCAGGATGTACAGGTACAAATAACTGCTATGTTTATTATTAAGTACTGACTATAAACCATGTGCACTGTTGAGGACTTAACAGCTAGAGAGGGGTACCATCATTATCCCAGGTCTGTGCATGAGGACAGCTGAGGATTTGGGAAGTTAGGTAATTTGGAGAATCTGCAACTTAAATTCAGTACTTTCAGCCCAGAGGCAACATCTCTAGGCCATTACATTGTTCTCCCTCAAAGTACAAACATATCCTCATTGCATAATCAAGCAAAGGTGCTCATCATCATTCTAATTAGGATTTCGAAAGATCTGTATCTATATAAGGGAACATTCCTGCAACAAACATTTTCAGAAAAATAACCGCTGTCTGGTTCAGTCTGCTGGTTTCTTTTCTCCCTGAGCCTCGGTGGTTCAGTGGGGAGTGCTGATCACAGCAGAGACTGGAAAGGGGGAGGGTGGCACTCAGGGTTTGACCTTCCATGCCTCTGCCTGCCAGTTGCAAGAATGCCTCAATCCCTGCTCTTTATTTCCAAACCAAGATTTATTTTTGTGCAGATTTTGTAAGGTCTTGGTTGGTATGTGACTATTTTTTATTTTTGGTTGACATAACTTAGAGCTTGGTGGTGATCTTGCAATGTGGCCTATTGTTTAGCACCTTGCTCTATTTAATTTTCCAATAATCTAAGGAGACAGGTACTATTACTATATCTCATCAATTCTAAGTCCCACATTCTCCTCCTCTCCCATATTTTAACATCTCTAAGTCAGGATGTCTTTTATAATTCATGGCATGTGCATATCTAGTTTAATTGTATTTTTTTTAGTAGCACATAAAATAATAGCACAACTTAAAAAATGATGATGTTTTGGATGCAATGAAATACAGTATCTCCATTTTACAGAGGCAACTGTGGCAGTTAAATAATTTCTTCTAAGTTACCCAACTAGGAATTGGTTGTGACTTGAGAAAAACCAGTTTTGCCTTTCATCCTGGGAACAGTTGTTCTGTATTTTCCAACCTCCCTGGAAGTTAAGTTTGGCATGAAACACAGCTGCGGACAATACAATATGTATGAATAGCTGAGCCCATAGAAATCGCCCACTGTTCTCCACTTTTACTTTTCCTCTTGGGCCAAATGGGTACCAATGTGCAGGGCGGCCCTGCGAGCCACCTGTTGAAGATGACTGAACTTCTGCCGTTTTGACTCCTGAGGGACTGTGTGGAGGAGAGCTGCCTCCCCTTTCCCACTCTCTCTGGTTTACCAATTGACTTGATGTGAGAGACTGATAAACTTATATTGTGTTAAACCACCGAAGTTTGGGGATTAATGTGTTGCAAATAGATTGTTACCTAAATTAATCCACGCGTAGAGTGGGGATTCAAACCTTGTCATTCTAATTCCCAAACCTGTCTTCTTAATTAGCATATCTTAAAGTTAGTATTCCATTGAATAAAGACTTCCACAGTGAAAGAAGTTTGGGAAATAATTGAGCAAGTTTTTAATGTAACACTTCTTGGAGCCATGCCAGTCTGCACTGTGCATCTGTAAACAGTGTCATATGCAGTTTTGATAGCTCTTGATGACACTAACAATGACCATATGATAGACTTCTCATGACATTAAATTATGGTCTGTGTAAAAATGTGTTACTTTGTATACTTCATAGATGCTGGTAAATACATTTCAAATTATACTTATGAAAAAAATCTTTCCAGTCTTCAGATTTTCTAGTGTTATACTTTCCATTCTAGTTGATACGTTTTGTGTCATTCAAGAGACTTAATTACCTTATAACTTATTTTGTGGAAGTTATTAAATGATAATTTCTTTCTTTCTTTTTTATATGCAAAAAGTATAGAGATATTTATTGTGCATGGAACCAGAAAGTCTCTAAATCTTTATCCAAAACTTAGCTTTAGGATTTTAAAATGTTTTATTTTGTATTTTAGAGACTTTGTTATATCCATTTTCGCTTAATTAAACAAATTTAAACCACTTTTTAATTTTCAATTTCATTTGACATACAATCTTGTTAGTATCAGTTGTATACCCCAGTGATTAGACATTACATAGGTTACTAAGTGACTATCCTAATAAATTTCATATCCATCTAACACCATATATAGTTTTATGTTATTGACTATATTCCCTATGCTATACTTTACATCCTCATGACTATTCCCTAACAATCAATTTGTATTTCTTAATCCTTTCGCCTTTTTCACTTATCCCCCTCAATCCCCCTTACATCTAGCAACTGCCAAATGTTCTCTGTATCTATGAGTCTGTTTCTGTCCTGCTTGTTCTTTTATTTTGTTTTTTAGATTCAATTGTTGATAAATATGCATTTACTGTCATTTATTTTATTTTCTTATTTATTTACTTTTGTTTTTAAGTAAATTTTATTGATTATGCTCTTATAGTTTTCCTAAATTTTTCTCCTTTATCCCCCCTCCTCTCTGCACTCCCCAACCCCCTAGCATTCCCCTCTCCTTAGTTCATGTCCGTGGGTTGTACATATAAGTTCTTTGACTCCTCCTTTCCTATACCATTCTTAACCTCTGCCCATCTATTTCATGCCTATCAATTATGCTTCTTATTCCCTGTACCTTCCCCCCAGTTCTTCTCCTCTCCCTCCCCACTGAAAACCTTCCATGTGATGTCCATTACTCTGATTCTGTCCCTATTCTAGTTGTTTGCTTAGTTTTTTTTTTTTAGGTTTAGTTGTTGAGAGTTGTGAGTTTTTGTCACTTTACTGTTCACAGTTTTTGATCTTTTATTTCTTAGATAGGTTCCTTTAACATTTCATATAATAAGGGCTTGGTGATGATGAACTCCATTAACGTGACCTTATCTGGGAAGCAGTTTACCTGCCCTTCCATTCTAAATGATAGCTTTGCTGGATAGAGTAAACTTGGATGTAGGTCCTTGCCTTCATGACTTCAAATACTTCTTTCTAGCCCCTTCTTGCCTGTAAGGTTTCTTTGGAGAAATCAGCTGATAGCCTTGTGGGTACTCCTTTGTAAGTAACTATCTCCTTTCCTCTTGCTGCTTTTAAGATTCTTTCTTTTTCTTTAATCTTGGGCAACTTAATAATGATGTGCCTTGGTGTGTTCCTCTTTGGGTCCAATTTCTCTGGGACTCTCTGGGCTTCCTGAACTTCCTGGAAGTTTATTTCCTTTGCCAGATTGGGGAAATTTTCCTTCATTGTTTGTTCAAATAAGTTTTCAATTCTTTGCTCTTCCTCTTCTCCTTCTGGCACCCCTCTAATTTGGATGCTGGAATGTTTAAAGTTGTCCCAGAGGTTCATAAGCCTCTCATTTTTTTGAATTCTTGTTTCTTCATTCTGTTCTGGTTGAATGTTTATTTCTTCCTTTTTCTCAAAACAATTGATTCAAGTCCCAGTTTCCTTCCCTTCACCATTGGTTCCCTGTACATTTTGCTTTATTTTACTTTGGGTAGCCTTTTTTTGTTCCTTCATTTTGTAACTGAGCTCAATCAGTTCTGCGAGCATCCTGATTACCAGTGTTTTGAACTCTGCATCAGAGAGGTTGGCTATCTCCTCGTTGCTTAGCTCTTTTTCTGGAGTTTTGATCTGTTTTTTCACTTGGGACATATTTCTTTGTCTTGGCACACCTGTTTTGTTGTAAGGGGGTGGGGCCTTAGGTATTCGCTAGGGCAGCACAACTCTCGTAGCTGCATTGTGATGCTGTCTGTGGGGGAGGGGTCAGAGAGGGAACAATGCAGCTCCCTTGCTCTGCTCTAGCCCCATTTTCCAACGAACTCTTTCATGTGAGACTGGGAGTTTCTCCCATGGTAGCAAGCCCTGCAGTAGTTTGTAGCTAGCTTTGAGTCTTTAGTTTCCTGTTCAGCCAGCCCTGCCTCACCTCAAAGTCCACCCACCTTGCCACGCATCCTCTCCACCTACCAGTCTATATGAATATTTCTTTAATTCCTTGATTGCTGGAGTTCCATGCAGTTTGATTTTCTGGCACTTCTGGCTGTTTATTGTTTTTGGATTGGTTGTTATCCTTTTTTTGGTTGTGCAAGACAGTGAAGCATTTCTTCTATGCCTCCATCTTAGCCAGAACTCTACTGCCATTTTATTATTCATATTTTTTATCTTTTTTTCTTCTTCTCCTTAAAAAAATACTCTTTAACATTTCATGTAATACTAGTTGGTGATGAACTCCTTTAGCTTTTTCTTGTCTGGGAAGCCTTTTATCTGTCCTTCAATTCTAAATGGTAGCTTTGCTGAGTAAAGTAAACTTGGTTGTAGGTTCTTGCTTTTTATCACTTGAATATTTCTTGGCACTGTCTTTCTGGCTTGCAAAGTTTCTGTTGAGAAATCAGCTCACAGTCTTATCGGAGTTCCCTTGTAGGTAAATAATGGCTTTCCTTTTGCTACTTTTAAGATTCTTTCTTTTTCTTTAAACTTTTGTGTTTTAATTATGATGTGTGTTGGTGTGGCCCCTTTGGGTTCATCTTGTTTGGGACACTCTGCATTTTCTGGATTGTATCTTTATTTTCTTCACCAGGTTGAGGAAAATTTCTGTCATTATTTTTTTTCAAATAGGTTTTCAATTTCTTCCTCTCTCTCTTCTCCTTCAGGCACTCCTATGGTGTGAATGTTGGTACACTTGAGGTTGTCCCAGAGGCTAATTACACCATCCTTAATATTTTGGATTCTTTTCTTTCAGTTCTGATTGGTGTTTTTTTGCTTCCTTATATTCCATGTCTCTGATTTGATCCTCTGTTTTATTCACTACACCATTGATTCCTTGTAAGTTGTTCTTTATTTCAATTAGTGTATCCTTCATTTCAGACTGGATCTTTTTTATTCTATTGAGGTTCTCACTAAGTTGAGAACTAAGCATTCTCATAACCAGTGTTTTGAACTCGGTATCTAGTAGATTGCTTGTTTGGTTATTTTTCTTGAGTTTCATTCTGTTTCTTCAGCTGGGACATTTCTTCTTGTCTCTTCATTTTAGCAGGCTCCCTGTGCTTGTTTCTATGTAGTAGGTGGAGCTGCTACATCTCCCATGTTTTGGTAGAGTTGCCTAATGTAGTAGGTGTCCTGGAGAGTCCAGTGGCACAGCCTCCCCTATTACTCAAGCTGGGTACTCAAGGTGCACCCTCTTCTTGTGGTTGAGGCTTGATGGCTGTTGGCACATCAGGGAAAGGGATTTACACCCAGGCCAACCAACTGCAAGGACTGGTTGTGACCACCAACCACCGTGGAGGATCAGCTGTTCAGATACTGACCCAATGGAGCAGGATTTACTTTGGCAGGGTTCAGGTGCCTGCTGGGTCTGCCTCTTGAGTGTTATGTTCGTGGAGGTGGTTGAGTGGTTCTCCAGTGTTGTCTGAAGCTGTCTACTGGATTTGCTGACTCTGGAGCCTCCTGAGAGTTGCTGGACAAGGTCAGCCATCACTTGTATTCTTCCTGGGGCCACCCAGCATGAGCTACAAAGCAATCTACAGATGACTGCCACTTGTGCTGAACTTGGAAGTGCCTGGGTGAGGCCAAGCTGTGAACCACTGCCAGCTGCCACTAGTGCCAGGCCTGGGGCCACTTATTGAGAGGTACAGGGCATGCTGAGGGTAGATGCTGCTTGTTTGAGAGATTTTAGGAAAATCTGAAGCATGAGCCAAGATAGGCCATGAGTATGGAAAAGCTACTGGAAACAGCTTAAGTTGGACCCACAAGTTGGGTAAACTAGAGTCTCAGGGAATCACCAGAGTGGGGAAAACAGTAATATTCAGGGTGATGTAGACTCAGAAATGGTACCTGGCTGCTGGCTCTGTGGGGAAGGGGATCTCAGAAAAGGAACAATGGCTTCTGTCAGCACTTCTGTCTGGCAGAAATCTGCCCACCCTGCTCTTGCCTTGATGCTAGACAATTCATTTCCTCCCTATGTGTCCCTGGTATATGGGAGCAGCTGCCTAAGTGCTAGAGCTCAGAGGGAGTGAATACAAGTAAGTCCTTGTGCTGGCCCTTTAACATGAACTGCCTGGGCCTCCAGAAGCCCTCTGTCTCCCTCACTCTCAATCCCTGCTGGTTTTTAGAGCCAGAATTTATGTGGACTTCTCTTCCTGGCACTGGAAACCTGGGTAGGGGGGCCTGGTGTGGGCCAGGACCCCTCACTCCTCAGGGGGGAATCTTTGCAGCTGAGATATCCCTCCTGATTTTTATTTGCCACACCTGGGTGTGGGACCAGCTTATTCTGCATCTCCTCTCCTCCTATCAGTCTTGATTTGGCTTTTCCTTTAATTCTCTTGTTGTAGGACTTCCATTCAGCCAGATTTCAGGTAGTTCTGAATGACAGTTGTTTTGTAGTTTAGATGTAATTCTGATGTGGTTGTGGGATGATGTGAGTACCTCTTTAAGCAATAATTTTAATTAAAACTCTTTTGAGGACAGGGTTTGTGGTTTTCTTGTTTACCACTGCATTCACAGCTTCCTGGCACAATGCCTAGTGCATGGTAGGCACTCAGAAAATACATGCTATTCTAGTTAAAGTGGTAGCATTGTGTACTGGGGTGCATATTAAATTAGGTGTCCGAAAGTATCCCTAGTATGGGATCTATGAACCTTAACTCCCTTATTTATAAAGTAAGTATAGTGTTATTCCATTTACTTCAAAGAATTCTGTAATGATCAAGTGAAATAATAATATATATGAGTTATTTGTAAAACTAATAGAGGATATTGATACTGCCGCTGGAATTAACTTCTCAGTGTTCAGTGGACTGTATTTGAAATACATATTTTCCCACAGTTATTAGCCTTTGGTACAGACTTTATATTATACATAGGCAATAAAACAGAATCATGTTTCTGCTCCTTGGAACCTGAGGAAACTTGAAAGGCAGTACGCTTGTGTGCTCATCCCCATGTAGCTCACAGGGCCAGTCTGTTTTCTGGGCATACCAGATAGTCATATGGAAATGCATTCAACAAGTGTCTGAAAAAAGGATATAAAGAACTCCAGAGGACCAGGCAAAGTTAGTTAAAAACCACATAATGAGTAATATTTTAGATGATCTATCTGGGAAAAACTGAATTCAAGTTTGGAAGTCTTTTTTCTTCCTTTCTGAACTTTGCCATGTCTGTTTGCCTTAGAATGAGCAACACATTGATAATCAAAAACAGATTAGTGCTGGAGTAAGTGTCCTTCATGTCAACCCCTGGTTTCCCTTTGGTTCTATATAAGAAAGTGTTCATTACTTTCATTGGCATAAGCTTCTCATTTTGAAAAATACTTGGATGAAATGTGTCCTTGTGGTACTGTGTCTTCTCCCTGTGAGTGTGCTTCATATATTGGATGTGTTGTCAAGTGTATTTGAACCCTCTTTAAGTGTTAGCAGTGAAATTATCTTAGATTGCTTTCTTTCAAACATAGATCTTTCGTCACTGCTGGATCAGATGTTTTTATTGCCAAATGACAGGGCCACATGTGTGGGGTATTTTCAGGCAGCAATGTATGGGTGCTGTAGCAAGAGAAGGAAATAAAGCCCTTAGGTTTTGGTAAAGGACTGAATGACTTACTCCCTTTTCCAAGAAACAATTCCAGAAACAAAATGTTTTCTCCTGAGCTTAAATGAAAAGCAGATACAACAAAGCCTTTAAACTGAGAAATAATAGATTCACTGGCATCAGGTACTGAAGGAATTGCACATTATTTAGACTTCTCAAAAAATTGGCTATGCTTGTTAGCTGGGGGTCCAAAAATTCTCTGGAAATTATTGTCTATGTTAACCATAAAACTACTAAACAGTTTATTATTGTCAAATTCACTTAAGATGGATAACCTTGATTTCTAAGTAATTCCCTTTAAGGAATTGGCTGTGGTAAGAATATATTATAGAAGTTTATTGTTAAGCATTTCAATAAATCAATATGATTGAGGAAAATTTGATATTCCTATGGAAATTTCCATGCTTTTATTGCTCTTTCCATATTATTAAGACTAGTGATTTCTGTACTAAAGAATCTGGGACTAGCATCTTCTCAGTTTAAAGTATAGTTTATGAATTTAGTGGAAAGAATGTTACTGTGGAAATCCATTTATTTTCCTTAGTCTGCACTATCTATTGTCTTATTCTCCAAGTTTATTGTAAACTCCTGTCAACCTAAATTAGTTCTGTTATGTAATCACAGATATAGCCTATATATTTACCATGAGAGGGATGGGGGCCCCAATATTTGTTAAGCCTAGTTTTCTGATGCAACTTTATAAAAGTTATTGTTGAGATCATATAGAGATTCTGTGATCAGTTGTATGTAAACAACAAACCCTTTTTGCCCAGAACTGAAGGGTTTCCTGGGACATTGAACAGCATTTTGTAAATTAGAACACTTAGTCATCCCAGTGTTTTAATGTATATTGGTAATATACATTAAAATTACAGGAAAAATACCTAATGCAACAGCCCAATATTAATTATTTTATATTTATATAAATTCCCACCAGGTCTTCATTTTATTTAGGGATTGTCATTAGATTGAACTCATTCTTTGAAATATTATTTATTTAATTACTGATCATTTTAATAGAGATAAGAATATTTCTGACTTTTAAAAATTTTATTTATTTCAACCCTGGCTGGCGTAGCTCAGTGGATTGAGCGCGGGCTGCGAACCAGGCATCGCAGGTTCGATTCCCAGTCAGGGCACATGCCTAGGTTGCAGGCCACAGCCCACAGCCCCCAACAACCACACATTGATGTTTCTCTCTCTCTCTCTTTCTCCCTTTCTTCCCTCTCTAAAAATAAATAAATAAAATCTTTAAAAAAATTTTTATTTATTTCACTGTCCAAAATACAAAATTTATTGAAAACGTTCTATATTTTTTCTTAGTTTTAATTCAATAAGGTATAAGAAGTTACAGGCCAACAACTTCATTAAAATATTTTTAATGGTTTATTTTTCAGTTGCTTAATTTCTATGTTGAGATATTTACTTTTAGAGGTCATTAAACATATTTCCATTTCTCTCTGGATTTAAACAGAGTAATTATACAATCCTTAATGCACTGTTTTTGCAGAATCAAACACTTAAGTTTTACATGTCTGAAAAATAAATCTCTTGTCAACACTCCTTTTTATTTCCCAGAACTCTGGTTTGTAAAACAGGCTTGATGTGTGTTGGCTTTCTCTTATAGATGACTCTGCTCCCTCTTGTGAAATGTTGTAATCCAAAGCTCCAATGAGCTTGAACCATCTCAAATATTGAGTATTTTAAGATTTGTTTTAGTGAGACATAGCATATGGGGCAAAGAATATCTACCAGATATCCGGAGACTTTGAGCTTGAAAGAATTCAAGCCCAAAGAACCTTAGAAATAAATTTCTCTTTTTTTCTTAAAGTTCATTGGAAGTGCTTTTCTTCTTTCAGAGTTGAAAAGAATCAATTTTGTCTTGGAGGAGTAAAGTGGGTCATAATACTGACCATAACAATGTACAAAAGCACATTAAGCCACTCTGGTTATAGCTAATAGTTTCATTGCATGGCCACACATTACTGGTCCATTTATTTCTACAGATGGGACATGGAATGAATGACAAATGTATCGAATGTCCATTTCATTGCTGAAGGAAGCGAGAGGAAATAGAAGGTGTAAATGGGTCTCTCTAGGAGCTCACTGAAATAGATGCTCTAATATTATATGGCAGGAGACACCAGTAGGTGACCATAAAATGATCGAATTTGTTTTCCTGATTTTCCCCTTTCTTATGTAGTTCATTGGTTATTTTGCCATCCTGTACATTATTATCAAGGCCTCGAATGCCCTCTGTGATCTTCTAGTGAGTAGACCCTTATCAAGAAAAGAGTCAAAAGTTGAATTGAACTGCACGTCATGTCTAGTATAAGGTGAAATCCTGCTTCCAGGGAGAACTATTACCATTTTCATTGTAGGTCCTTTCTAGAATCAATCTCTCTCTTTCTCTGTGTGTGTGTATAATTATATTTTAATATTTTAATGTTATTTAATTAATATTTAATGTTATTTAATTAATATTTTAATGTCATTTAATTATATTTAAAGTATTTTGGTATTTTTAATTTAGTATACTTAGCATTTTTAATATTCATATTATATTTACAATTTTCCAATAGGAGAAGACACATTTTAATTGTACTACAAATAGCTTTTCATGGCATTAATTTATATCTGCAGATCTATTTCTTGAGTCTGAAATAGGTAGATAGATAGGTAGATAGATAGATAACCTTCTATAAGGGAATAGCTCTGGGTTAACTTTTAGCAGTACTGCATGCTGCCCTACTTAAATAATTCAGTTGTCTATCGAGATTCAAACCTGACAGCTGCATGAGAAATTTTATTTGTGTTTTACTTTTAAAAAGCAAATTTATGTTTTTCTCTTTTGATAGTAATGGAAAAATCAGAATATGTGGATTTTAACCCCTAATGACAGTCCTTAAGATTTTGCTTCCAGGTAATTTTTTAAGTATATTATATTGGCTATGCTATTACAGTTGTCTCACTTTTTCTCTCCTTCCAAAGGATTGCTGCTTCTTCCAAAGGCATCTTTTGTCAGGCATACCCTCTCACAGGAAAGGGTGATAGTTCTTCCTCAGCCTTTAGTGCTGAAGAAAATTAACCATCTTGTATTTGTGGGCCCCAGAAGAAAGGATTCGGAGTCTTTCTCCCTTACCTTATTGAGATAAATGAATTAGACATGAGAAGTCCCCAAGCATTCCTGTTTTTCAGAATTCCTATTGGGAAAGAAAATCTGAGGAATTTGATATCCTGGTAAAAGGGGAGCTGGCAAAGTGTAGGAGAGCAGAGCTGAAGGAAGTGGTGCCAATAGTGTGCTTCATGATAAGTGTGCTTTGTGACCTAGTAAGTTCTGAGTCCGTCATGTCTTCTCAACTTTGAGGTTGCAAAAGAATTTGCCGTTCTTGACAAATTGTAAGTGTATATATTTTGGTTGTATAGCACAATTTTTAAGGTGTACATATGATAATTTAATAACATATGTATACATTGTGAAATGATTGCCACAATTGAGTTAATATATCCAATACCTCATATGGTTACCATTTTGTGTGTGTGTGTATGTGTGTGGTGAGGACACTTAAAATTTACTCTCTTGGCAAATTTCAAGTATACAATGCAATGTCATTAATTATAGTCACATACAGAAAGAATGGAAGAAAATGTTTGCAAAACATATGTGATACAAGGTTAATATCTAAATATGTAAGAAACTCATTTGATTCAACAACAAAACACAAATAACTCGATCTAAAAGTGGCAAAGGACCTGAATAGACATTTTTCCAAAGAAGATATACAAATGACCAACATGTACATGAAAAGGTGCTCAACATCACGACTCATAGCTATCACCTCACACCTGTTAGAATGGTTATCATTGAGAAGACAAGAGATCAATGTTGGCAAGGATGTGGAGAAAAGGAAAGCCTTGTGCACTGTTGGTGGGAATGCAAATTGGTGCAGTCACTGTAGAGAACAGTATGGAGGTTTTTCACAAAATTAAAAATAGAACTACCACATGATCCAGTAATTGCATTTTGGGTTATATATCCAAAGGAAATAACCTTGCTGTTCTTTGAATGTGCCAAGAGCCCGTGCTAAGCCTCAGAGACTTTGCATTTGCTCTTCTTCTGCCAGGAATGCTTCTTCCCCAAATCTCTGCCTGGGTTTTTCACTCCCTTCGTTCCAGCCTCAGCTCAAATGTCTTCTCAGAGAGGCCTTGCCTTGCAGACCACATTATCTGTTTTACTGTTTTCACTAAAACACTTCTGACATAGAGTCTGAGGTTGCACATCTGTATTCATTCTTTCTTTATCATTTGTCTCCACTACTAGAATGTGAATTCCATGTGGGCAGGAGCTTTGTCCAGCTTATAACTGCAGCCCACAGCCTTGCACACTCAGGTGCTTGATAAATGCTTGTTGGTGAATGAATAATTGAACATAAAGTAAAAAATATTATATAACTCTTCTACTATATGCAGGAAATATTGTTCAAGTGAGAAGCACAAAGAATCTACTTTTGGCTGTAACATATGCCAAGCGCAGGTGAGAAATTGCAGATTGCTTATAATAGACACCTGATGGTGAGTTATATGGAAACAAAGACCCAACTGAGGAAAAAAAATGAATTTCTTCCTAAATTCCTAAGATCTAAATCAGAAGCAGATCCTGGATTTAATGCTTCCTGTGCAGACAATCAACGTCATCATCATCACCACATGCACATATGTTTGTTGAACTGTGAAACCATACCTCTCTTCTGATGATACCTATAGGCAACAAGGAAGAAGCAGATGGTTCCTGAAAATGAAAATAAGCAGAAGACATGGCATAAACGTTAAGGGGTACAACTCTTCTCCATCCCCATTTAGTTTATCTAGGAGCATATGGCACTGATCCCTCACTCCTTCTTAAAAGTACTCCTGCTTTTTCTATTAGAATACGTGTTTGTTGCCCTGGCTGTGCGGCATAGTTAGTTGGAGCATCGTCCTGTGCAACAGAGTTGTGGGGTCAGTCCCAGGTCACGGAGCAGACGGTAGGCAACTGATCCATGTTTCTCTCTCATTGATGTCTTTCTCTTGCTCTGTCTCTCCTCCTTTCTCTCTCTTTAAAATCAATAAAAATATATCCTCGGGAAGATTAAAAAATAATAATAAAATAAAATACATGTTTGATTACTGTCCCACTTCCTTAACCAGCCCTTTTTCCTTGGTCTTCCCCTTAAAACACGGTGCTCACTAAAATTCTACCCTCTGTCCTCTTGTCATTCAAATTATGCGTAGTGGCCTTCCCTACCTACCTTCATACTGGTGGTAATTCCATAACATGAGCCTCTACATGTTTGTCTTTCTTTCAAGTCCCAGGCCTGAATTTCCAACAGTTATTATATATCTTCGCATAGATTTTCCTTTAGGCATATCAAGATTATTCAGTCTCAAACCAAATCCGTTTTATGGTTCTTCTGCTTTTCTCATTTTACTTTCTAGTCATCTAAAGAGCTATCTTCTTCTTGTCCCACATCTCACTAGCTGCTTTTGTATTATTCTCCTCTTTACCATTTTCTCTGTCACCTTGCTGTGTAGACCTCCACCATTTCCCACCATGGCTGTTGCAGTAATGAGCGTGACTTCTGATATCGCCAATTCATTCCCCTTCCCTGCAAACTCCTTTTTATTCTACCAGAAGAAATTTCCAGTTTCTTTATGAAGGCATAGGAATTCTCCTGAAATCTGCCCCCCAAATATCTTTCTAGCCTCATTTCCTTTTCAGTCTCTGCACACACAGCCCTGTTAGACCATTGATTCCCTGGGACACCCTTGCGCCCCTCTCCTCTGTGCTCCTAACTGTGCCCTGCTCCCAGGCTCTGTGCCTTCCTCCATTCTCCACGTTAAGAAATCCCATTCAGTCTTTGAGATCCTGCATAAACATCCACCCTGCAGCCTCCCTCTGCACTTTGAGATCTAATGCCTCTTTCTTCATTTATGAAAGTCTACCTTGTGTGAGGATATCTTTCTCCCTCACTAGATGGGAGACCTCATTATCATCAGCTGCCTTACCAGTCCCTTTATATAGCCCTCCTTACAGTGTAGTGTCTTCACTGTAGAAGACAGCCAGTAAATGTTCCTTGGAACGACCTATGTTGTATGTATTGGGTTCAGAGGAAAGTGGCCATTTTAAGTGACAGCTGGTAAATAATTGAAAATTCACTCTTCTCATGTTTGTAGGATGCCATTTATAAGCTCTTCCTGTTTAGCAATGTGGTTAAGACATGGGCTGTGGAATCAAGCCAATATAGGTTTTACTTCTGGCTTTGCAACACACTAGTTTTAAGCCTTGGGCAAGTTAATAACCTTATCTAAGCCTCAATTTATTTATATATAAATTAAGATATAATATTTCTTATCTAATGTAGGGTAATTATAAGGAATGAGCCTATAGGAATATAAAATGCTTAACACAGTACTGGAAAATAGGTTTTCAATAAAAGCTACTTATTATTCTAAGCCTCTAAGTAGTTATTCCAAGCCTCTTAGTAATCATGTCCAGTCCTAAGATATCTTCATATCAAATATTAGTTGGAGAGCAAGCATTCCATGTAACAACCCCTTTATGTCCTTGGAAAAAGAGTAGACACGTGTCATGATACAAAGTCTTTTGTTATATAATTTCTCGATATGCCTATTGTCATTGTTGTCTTGTTTGTCACCATTTGACCATGGCACAAACATGCTCATTAACAGCACAAAAACAAAACAATTGTAACCTCATGTAGGTTACAAAGAAAAGACATGGAAGTCACCATTATTGTCCTCTTTACTTTCCTTTTGAACAACCATTTAAAGCTAAATTAATTTAGATTGCTGAAATATGAGCTTGGCTACAGTTTCTGGCATCTTAAAGCCAAAAGTAAAATTGCAGTTTAATTGGCTTCCCTCACTTTGGCAATGCATACTATAATAGATTTTACTTAGGAAATTTTGACATTTTCAACAGAATCACGAATTGTTTTTTTAACAGTCTTTGAAAGACTATATTTAAACTTAGAGGGTGGTGGTGGGGGGAGAGAGAGAGAGAGAGAAAGGAGAGAGGAAAGAGAGAGAGGAAGAGAGAGGGAGGGAGGGAGAGAATATGATTCATGTGAGAAGTATATATTTTGGCTCTGGATGAGTATAGTTTTTGGATAAGAAATTGGACTGAAGTGATATTTGTGAGGCAATTTAAGTGTCATGAAAGAAAACTGATATTACAAACACCGCATTATTATCTGCATATGTATTTATGTGACATCCATCTATATGTTGTAACAGAATTTAGAAAAAGATATTTAATAGATGTTATGGAACATGAGGTATATCAGGTTAGCACTCTGAGGAACACTGTATCCTGGAGTCTCTAAGGAATCCACAGAATAGTCAAGTTCTTTCATCTGCCTAGAAATACACCTACGGTCTACAAGAAGATTAGTTATTTGGCTTTATTTAAAGGCTTTGCACAGGTAAACTCTGTTGGTTGATCTCAATGTTAATAATCTTTGCTGGAAATATAGTCAAAGACACTGTAATAGAGGACAGGCAGAAAGTGACCAGAGGAGAGAGAAGAGGGAATTTCAGTGGAAAAGGGAAAGGGTTTACAGGAACAAAGTTAAAAGACACATGGATAAAAACTAGGGGGAGGGTGGTAATGAGAGGGAAGTTGGGAGGGAGGGGTGGGTGGGCTGGAGTGGGAGTAAAGGGAAGAAAACTGTACTTGAACAATGATTAAAATAAAATAAAAAAATAATAATCTTTGCTGGGGAAATTGTACCTATGTCCTGAAAATTTTAGCTTTTTTAGTCATCATTGGTTTGTAGCTGCTATTTTTGTGCCTCCTGTTTCTAAACAACACTTATTTGTACATGCATTTAAAAATTACTATTAAGCAATAACAAGACTTATTGTGGTGATCATTTTGAAGTGTGCACTTATATTGAATCATTATGTTGTGCAACTGAAATTAATATAGTATGTGTCAATTATATCTCCACAAAAGTAGTAACATGTGTGCATGCAAATAGTCAAAACAGTATAGAGTTGTACACATGGAAATGAAAAGTTTTCTATTCCTCACCCTCATCTTATCCCTCAGGAAAAACTTTGGTCTTAGGGTCCTTTCAGACCCTTAAAAGTCATTGAAGATGCCAAAGAGCTCTTGACAATTTATCAATATTGATCATAGTAAAAACTTAAACTGAGAAAATTATAGAATATTTATTTAAAAACCATTATAATAAGCTTATTGCATGCTAATATTTAAAAACATTTAGTGAAAAATATTGAAAAAGATTTTCCATGGTTGTGAAAAGAGTGATATTGTTTTGTATTTTTGTAAATATTTTGAATGTCTGGATTAATACAAGATGGAAGGATTCTCATTGCTGCTTTTGTATTCAGTCTGCTGTGATATTATAGTATACATGATGCAGCCTCTAGAAAACTTCACTGTATAATAATGACAATGTGGAACAGAAAAAGGCAAATAACATCTTGATATTTCTATATAAATAGCTTTGATCTTGTGGATCCCCTAAAAGAATCTGTGGACCTGCATTTGTCCTGGGCCTTATTTGAAGAATTGCTGCCTCAGAGAGAATCGTTTTGGACCAATTCAGGGCTTGTCTTTTCTCATTGTTACTGCCATAACATTAAATATTATGCTTAACTCTTGAGTTGTTTACATTCTAGCTAGTTTTGTATATACTCATTCCTTAAACTGCCTTCCTTCTAGCTGTTTAAGATGAACACTTGATGTGCTTCCACATCCTTCTTCCCCATCTGTCCTTCTCTTCCTTTTCCCCAAATCTGCCCACTTGACATGGTCAAGTTTGGCTGCATCTGAATTTAACATTGCAGTAAAGAGGGCTTCCGTGCTGTAAATGAAGACTTCCCATGTCTATAAATTAGAACTCTTATTAAGTGGATTTTAGATATCCTTGATTGACTCTCTATATTTTGTCATTTTCTCTTATTTTAAGTAATTATGCCTTTTTTACTTTACTTGTTAATTACCTTTTCTTCTAGCTTTCTTTTTAAAACTCATTTCCTTTAATTTCTTTTTATTTTATTTTTGATTACAGTTGACATTCAATATTATTTTATATTTGTTTCAGCTGTACAGCATAGTGGTTAGATAATTATACAATTTATGAAATGTTCCCTCTGATAATTCTAGTACCCACCTGGCACCATACATAGTTATTACAATATTATTAACTAGATTCCCTATGCTGAACTTTCTATCTCTGTGAGTATATTGTAGCTATCAATTTGTACTTCTTAATTCTTTTCTTCCAACTTTCTATTGAAAATTTATTTTGGCTATCAGGTTATTATTTTTGCAGAGCTCTTCCATTCTTATTATTTCTTCTTCAGCTTCTCCTTTATATGTTATCAAAATCTTCCTTAACATATTTGATGATATTAATTAAAAATTCTCTTGATTGAATATGAATTATTTTTGTTTTCTCTGAGGTCGGCTTTACTTATTCAGCTTGACCCTTGTCTTGGGTGTTGATGGTCTTCCCTCAATGTCTGATGACCTTGGTTTTCTACTCATATTTGTGAATGGAGAATGAGGTAGATTCATATAGACAGATACATGCCTGGTTGTTCATTTGACTTTACCAGCCTGGGTCCTGAACGAGAGAGTTGACTAAGTTCTGTGTAGCTGAGCTTGCTGACTGTTATGTATCACTCTGGGGTCAGGAAAGCAGAATCCTCTACTGCCAGTCCCTACAGGACTTGCAATGAACACTCTGCTAAGTGGCTTCAGTCCTTTACTTGAAAGCCTGAATTCCTTTAAGGCAGACAGCTCAGTTTCTTTGTGGCTTAAGTTTCCGCTTAAGCTTGGATGCCCATGACCCTCCTGCACACAAAGGAGTGGGAAGTCAGCCAGTGTAGGTATTTTGCAAACAATTCTTCAACCCATCACCTTGTTTTCTTTCTTTCTTTGTCCTTTCCTTTCCTTTCCTTTCCTTTCCTTTCCTTTCCTTTCCTTTCCTTTCCTTTCCTTTCCTTTCCTTTCCTTTCCTTTCCTTTCCTTTCCTTTCCTTTCCTTTCCTTTCCTTTCCTTTCTTTTCCCTTCCTCCCCTCCCCTCCCCTCTTCCCCTCTCTTCCCCTTCCCTTTCCTTTGTACTCTTATGCTCTATTTATTCTCACTTCTGCTCTCTATGTGCTGCCTGGGTTGGGATAGGGCTGGAATGAGAACTCAGCAATGAGAAATCCTACCCTCTACTGATGTATTTTCTTGTGGATGCTCAGGGTTGTAATGACCAAGGTTCTTAGTACGCTTTTGACCCCAGTTAAACACGATGGTCATTAGGTTACCCCTCAGCCTGATTCAAATAACAGGTCTTGTCAATTCTAATTTTCTACCTATGCTGTGAGAAGATAGCTTTGGAGTGTCATCACATCTACATGGGAATGCAAGCAAGTGCATCTAACTGACAAATTAATTCAACATCCTGATGAAGAATTCTAAAGAGGCCTGCTTTTCATGTTTCAGATATGGTCTGAGTAAACTGGACACCCAGGCCTGCCACCTGGCTCAGTTTGGGAGAGGTGTAGAGTCATCTAGAGGCACAGGGAGCTCCAGAGATGGCCTTTGGAACATAAGCGGTACTTTTGGACAGAGGTGGGGAAAATCCTGCATATTAATTAAGATGAAACAACCTAATTCAATGAATGCCTGTGCTTACATTTTCATAGCAGCCTTCTAAAATGATCCTCTCTATAATGTACGTAAGCCTTCAGGAACCAAACATGAATGTTTGCCAAATGATATTTTTAGGAAGCACTTAATGAGTGCCAATATGCCTACAGGACACTGAAAGGAGAATAATAACAAATGCTGCATTTCTTGATGTCAGCAATAGCTTGTAAATCTCAGACGTGACTTCACACCCAGAGATTGCTTCACTGCCCAGAATGAAAAGCCATTTTCAGGGGAACCGCTGGCACCGGTTTCAAGAGTGCTTTGTGTGCAGCCACACCACGAAGCTTCGTGCGAAGGGTGGCAGAGCAGCAGCTGGTGAGGACATAAACCTCTTGCCGCTGGAGGTCTGAATTCATAACTTAGTCTTGCTCTGGCCACGAGAAAAACTTTACTTGGTTCATTTTCTCCCTCCTTAGCCTCATTAGAAACAACCACACTACTTGGCTAGCTTTGCTCCCACTGGCAGGGTCTGCAGAAGCGTAGGCCAGGGCGTGGGAGCCAGGGCCCAGTTCCGTCCCACCTGCCACCTGCCTGGACTTGAGCTTCCTGCAGGCCAGGCACTATTAGCCCTTTAATGTCATGAACATGAAGTTCATATCAAACTCCTTTTGGTTTTATTTTAAAACTAATTAGGTATTTGCTCTTCTGAAGTTAGAATCGGTAGAGGCTTAAAAATCGACACTGATTTGCCAGTACAACTGTTGACTGGGGTGCATTGTATTTACCTCGCCAGGGCCCACACAGACTCCCTGGCCATGTGTGTGTCACCAGTAGCTTTGTTGGAGGACTGGAGGTAAAGTGTGAGTGGTTAAGGTTCTCTTTATACAGAATTACGGGGGGAGGGGGAGAGGAGTTACCAGTTCTATAGGACTGAGCAATATTGACAAGTTCTGCTTTTTCTGCACTATGAGTCCCTAAGGAACTTCTTGATCCGATAACAAAGTGAAGCTAGCAAGGCTTCAGATTTGAGACAGAAAGTTCCCTAATAGGCTTTCCTGTTGCTCCAAACCAGATCCCCTGCCCCAACCCTGAGCAGGTCCTCACCTTCTGGCCCAGTTGTTTGTGGTCCGCACCTACCACACCATCCTCTTCTGCTCCTGCCCACCGTGGCTCTGCTCTTGAACATAGGCCCTGATCTCCTCAGTTCTTCACAGGAATTTAAAATCTTTCTCTGAAAACAGTGTAATAAGTTATACCCTGTCATGAAGCCACACCAAAGAACAGTGGGAATTGTTTTGAAATTTTAGAAAACAAAATGATTCAGAAAAAGTTAATTTCAGTATTTTAAAGTACAACAACCTGATTATGTCTTGACAGACACATTTTTTTTTAAGATTTTATTTATTTATTTTTAGAGAGGGAAGGGAGGGAGGAAGAGAGAGAGAGAAACATCAATGTACGATTGCTGGGGGACATGGCTTGCAACCTAGGCATGTGCCCTGACTGGAAATCGAACCTGCGATGCCTGGTTCGCAGCCCGCGCTCAATCCACTGAGCTGCGCCAGCCAGGGCAACAGACACATTTTTAAGATAAAGTGGGAGTGACCTGTTATTCACGTTGCTGCTCCAATTCTGCCATTTGTGGAGGGGGAGCTGAAATGTTTGAGAAACAGAGACTGAAGAGACCACCCCCCACAACATTCTAATTTAGCGGGTACAGAATCTCTGAGGCTACATTCTGCAATCCTCTAGGAGCAAAGAAGTAAAGCTCTATGGTGCGTTTCTACTGTCAAAATAGAACACAAGTGTTTTTGGACAGGCTCGTCTGTGGATATTTTGAAATTCACACAGCAGAGTGAAGGGAGGCTGGATGATGCAGGGGAACAATCAGAATTCACCTTACATCTCACTTTTTCATTAAACCTTTTGTCACCAGGAAGTCCCCATGAGCTGTCCCCCTGCCCCTTTTTGAATTTACATATCTACTGCACACTCACCAAGTATGTAATGAGTACCACTTATTTACCAGGAATTGGTCTAAGTGCTGAGGATACAGTGATAAGGTAGACATGGTCTCAGCTTGCAAGGAACTTACTCTGGTAAAAGAGACAGCCTGTGTTCTGAGTGTCACCACTTGCAAGAGTCTGAGTTCCATCCTATTTACAAGCTCACTAGTTAGCCTGCCACAGTTTCATGGATGCTGTTAAAGAAGATGAAACACCTGGGTCACTGAGGAAGGATGGTTTATTACTCAGAGTAATTAGCAGTTGCCAGAGAGTCAGCATGTAAGTGCAAGTTTCCACAGGGCGAAGGTGAAGAGGGTCAGATGATACCTGCATACACACGAGGGGAATGCTCCTGTTTATGAGTTGAAGAGTCTGAATCCATAATAATGGGAAGTGAGCACGTCTGCCCTTTGTTATCTTTATTATGCTAGAAAGTAAGCATGGCTGACCCTGCCCTGCTGCCCCCCAGGCTATCTCTGTCTCCCAAGGCTGTTCACTATACCAACACCATTGAAAAAGGTGGTCAGGAACAAAGAGCAGTCAATGCCTCGTTTGCAAGACATGCAGAAACACAGAGACCCCATGGAGAATTCATTTCCAACAGTTCAAAACAGTGGCTGGATTCGTCATCATAGAGACAACTCTGCCTATAGGAGTGAAAAGCAAGTTTTTCACATGCTGCCTTCTGGAGCTTATGGATGTAACCACGGTACTAAAAGGGGCATGTCTTTGGGTGGGACAGAGGAGGAGCAGGGCTGAGCAATGGAAATCTCAGATGTGACAATTCAGTTGGCAGCTCCCAGAAAATTTCACAGTCCTAGGACAACATGAAACATTAGCTGACATCTCATGGCTAGAGGTGTTGGCTGTAGGTGTTGCCTGGGCCAGCCACGAGGGGGACCCGGTGTGTGCCTGGGGTGACTGCGGGCTGAGGGACTTGGGGAAGAGATGAAAGCCACTCAGGGAATAATTGCATTAAAAAACTGCTTTTGAAGTTCATTAGCCTAAATAAGTGTCTCACGTTGGCCAGGATTTATTTTATTTAGGCCCGATATACAGGAATTTAGAAATAGCCATATGGATTTTCACGAAGGTTGGTAAAAACAAAATGTGTTTCTAAGCTGTCTGCCAAGTTTCAGTTGTAGTTAATTTTTATGGATGAGTTTTTAACTCCCAAGAAACAAATGTGTAAGAGAAGTGCTGATGCAGACACAGACTTAGCTGTAAAAACATGCCGTGCGGGCTGAGAGAGGCATCATGGAATTTTGTGGGAAGAGTTTGATAAAGGTGCATCTCGTATGATAAGAAATTTGAAGCAGTGGTAAAATGAAGTAAAAACAAGTAAATAATGACTACTGGTAGGAAGGATGTATGAAATGAATTAAAATGTCTCTCAATCAAAAACCCAAGAATACAAAGTATACATTTCCTGAAGTCCTCAGTGTTTATCTGTCTGGATCAACAAAATGACCTCATGCAAATTGTCTTTGAATTCTCAGAACCCCACATCTGAATTCTTTCTCACTAAAAGTGTTAACAAAATAGTAACCGTATAGCTAATTTTCTAGGCTGCTAAGGAGAGAAGCTACTGTGCATTTGATTAGTCTTACTGAATATTTAAAATTTTAATCCTTCTCCTCTATCTGTGCCACAGCTTGCCATATGTATACTGGAAAAGGGTATTTGTGTTTGACATTTTTCTTTAAAGTTTAAGAAGTGCTTCGGCATACATTGTTGTGTTGGACTGCATTTGCTCTTAACAATTACGCTTTGCACAGAGAAATTATCTCCTTTTTACAGACGGAGAAACTGAGGCAGGTAGAACTTCAGTGATAGCTGAGAGCCATACAGCCAATGAGAGCACAGAACAATGAATTGTCAAAAATATCCAAATTTGGTTCCCCCTGAAACAACACTGCAACGTAAAGAGCTCATTTACTTGGTGGGATGGTGATTTCTAGTTTAGATTACTATTACAATGCAACTATTGCCATTAAAAATGCAATCAAAGTATGTAAATAACAAACCACACACACCCACACATGACATTTTCTGTGGTTCAGTTTTGTAAGAGAAGGAATTACACCAGTTTTGTCAATGCTTCAAAAATGAAGGAAGGGAGAAATATTAAAGGAAAAAGGATGTCAGGCAATGCTCGATTTTCTTTTGGACCTTAACTTCTGGTTTACGGAAACTTCAGAAGTTGGGGCAGAACTGTTGGAAGATTTGGGATTCAGGCAGTGATTTTCTGTTTTAAGAACTCACACAGCCTATTTTGCTGAAATACTTTAGAAGTTCATTTACTTAATAAATATAGTTTAAGAAAGCAAATGTTTTAATGAGAACAATTTTAACTACTTAAAAGACATTGGATATGTTTAAAAATTTAATCATAGCTCATACAGTTTTGAATTACTTTCCAGTTTAAAAAAGTAAACAAATTTTAGTGCTCATTTAGCACTAGAAGTTATGAAAACTGATATTAAAAAAGCCTCACCACCAAATGAGTATTCAATTCAGCAGTAATGTCACAAATAGAATTAGAAAACTGTGTTTGTGTTAACAAAATCCTGAATTTTTAAACCTTTGTGCAAAGAAAATTGATGTCAAAAGATATAACCACTATAACTTTTCTTATATACACTCATTATAGGGTGTAACAGCAGTCACAAAACATAAAATAATATGAGACCACAGAGATACTTCCAGGTTATGCTTCTGTTTCTGATAGTGGTCAAGGGATATATTAGCTGAATCCATTGTTTTCTGCAATAGCTATGGTAAATATTTATTCATTTATTTTTTCCTCACTTGAAGATATATTTATTGATTTTAGAGAGAGAGAGAAAGGGAGAGAGACATTGATAGGCTGCCTCCCATGTGCACCCCAACTGGGGATCAAACCCACAATGTGTGTGCCCTGGCTGGGAATCGAGCTGACAACCTTTTTGTGTATGGGATGATGCTCCAACCAACTGAGCCACCTGGCTAGGGCATAGCTATGGTAAACTTTTCAATGAAAGCTCCTGCTTATTCTTAATCCCTCTTTTCTATATACAGACACAGAGAAATGTGAAAGGGTTAATAAGCCTCATCCTGAAGACTTGTCCCTGTGTTGGCAATAAAGCAGCACCAGGTGTTAGACTGGTGGACTCAGACTTGACCTTGGTTCAGCAACCTTGGTATTTGAGTTCTGGCAAAGAAAGAACTCAGAGCCAAGACTCAAAGTATAAGAGAAAGTTTATTTAGAAAGTCACAGAGGTAGAAATGATCTGTAGAAGAAATGGGTTCAGGAAACAAGTTACAGAGACAAGAGAAGGGTCCTTGGGGCTTAGGAGAAGAGAGAAGCAAGGAAACTATGCCTGGAAGGAAGAGGGTGAGGAAAGGTGTGGGCTTGATACCTAGAGAGAGCCTAGCTGGGTCCTCCATTCTAAGGGCTTTTAAAAGTGGGGATTTTAGGGGAGGTCTTAGGAGAGGATCTCAGTAAAATATTCATCAGCTTTTCAGTTGTGTCCTTTCAGGGTCATGGTCTTTACTATTGGCTGGCTGCGGAGCAGGAGGTCATTAGTCAATGCAGATGGCCCTGAGGTCAGCCATGGCATCGCTTATCCACTTATCCGGTTTTGCTGATTTTCTGGGCCTGGAGCTGAGACAAGACTGAGGCCTACATATTATCTCTAGTTTGCCTGAAACTCTGTCTCTGTGGTCAACAGAGGCTTTGTTCCTAAGATTATTCAATGTAGGTTATAACCTCATAGTCCTGGGGTCTTAATGCTCAAGGGAATGGTCATGCAAGGGCTTGTATGGGGGTGATATGCAGCTATTCTCCTGCCACCTTGTTCATCCTCCAATGGGGTCTCCTGCATGACTAGTTACATGCCAGGGGAGAAAAGGTCAGGGGAGGTCCAGGCCACATGACCAGTGATGTGAAAGATAGAGACTGACTCATAAATGGAGAGCATGATGACAGCTAAGGGGTGGAAGGATTGAGAGAAAAGGAAAAAGGGCTCATGGACATGGACAACAATGTGGTGATTGTGGGGGCAGAGGACAGTATGAGGGGAGTATAAGGGGACTAAATGGTAATGGGAAAAGATACAATTAAAAAAAAGAAAAAAGAAAGGTCAGGGGGGTCTAAACCATTTGACAGCAATATGCTAGGGGAGGAAAGTTTACCTTGGGGGTGAGGTCCTTATTTTCTCACTTTTGCCTGTTGCTAGGCACCTGGGCTTTCCTCCCTGGTGACCTTCTGTAGCTGGTCCTTCATCCTTGCTCTGCTTTTTTGTGTAATTGCCTACCATACCTGGGAAAGGGATCAGTAAGTTGAAATTTAATAAGGCTTACTGGATTTATCATAGTTCACAAGTACTATTATGGCTATTTGTGTGGTTCCTTGTCCCAAAATACATGCCCTACCAGATACCCAGTGCTTAAAATTTCATCAGTAGATTTATTATCACTTTGGGGTTTAAGTGTTTTTGGGTCATTAAGAATCTCTCTCTGTGAGGCCTAACACCCAGTATTGGGCCTGATACACAATTAGCGCCCCATATAAGTTTTTAAATGGAGCTTTATTACCTTCTTATGAGGATCAGTTGATGACAGCTGGTGCGGTTAGGTGAGGTCCTCAGTTAAGACAAGAGGAGCAAATAGTATCTCAGGAGGCAGGAGTGAGGTTGTAAGAAATAAAAGAAACCATACACAAACAACTTCTTTAGTTTATAGGTTCATTGAGGCTTTTTCTTTCCTGTAAATAATGTGTCAGAACTTACTTTTTTGTCCTTTCTTCTTTTTTTAGTGATTTTTCCCCTTTCAGACCCACTTTCTCTTTTTCCTCATCTGTCTAATCCCAAAATAACTTGAAAGGTATACTAGAAGTCAGCATAATTAGAATCATAGGTATCATGAAGAATAAGTTATTTGTACAGAGAATAAATTAGAATTGTTTCAACCAGCTATGTATCAAGTGAGAGATCTTTAAAAATATATTTCTATATTTTTCTTATGCCTATCTTCACTGTTTTTCAGGATGCTTAAGAACACATTTAAAAACAGTGTATATTTTACTCTATGAACTCACGTGGGGGCAGCAAACTTGCCTCACCATCTTTGTTCTCATTTTTTTTTAATCCCCATAGTTAGTGTAAATAAATCTTTATTGAATATCAACTGGTGGTGAGATCACTACTTATTATCTGGAATAAAAAGACAATATTTAATATATTTTCTATAATAAAGGAGAACTATGCCAATCACACATCATCTCCCTGAGAAGAGTAGAATGCCAATCTTATGATTGGCATTTTTGAACAGCATGGGGTTCAGGAATTGGCATATTTTGAGAAACATTACGTGATTTGACATAATCCATTCAAGCATAATTACTCAGATGAGATTGTTGTTGATTGGTTGGCATTCAGAGGCACGGTTCTTGGAGTAAGTCTGTTTCTCTTTGGCCAACTTTCAAAAGTGAGGGGCTGTTATTGATTGGTTGGCTTGCAAAAGCATGTTAATTGATGTAAAATTGTCATTGATCAATTAAATAGATTTAAAAGTGTTTCTGATGGCTCCCTGCTGCCACGGTTAAAGAACTATCACTCTTTTCTATAAAGTTGTGTGCACATTTTTATTTGCCCTTCCCCATTTTGGTCCTTATTCAGATAAAGCTGCAGGAAGATTGCCAGGATATTCACTGCTCTTGTTTATTCTCATGAAGATGAGATATCGTCTTTGATCAGCCTGTTTGCATTCTGTTTTGGTTTTTGAGTCATTTGTTCAGTTATCCGTTTGGACAGTGGCTGTGCAGAATCACTCAGGATGATGGACAACAAATTTTAACTGTGATACAAACAAGTATGACAAGACATGTTATAAGATGGGTTTTGTAGACACTCTGGAACTATGATAAGCAGTTTCTCAGGCCTGGTGAAGAAAATAACAATTTCTTGACTTTAATTTAGAAAATCAAGATACCTCTTTATTTGGTTTACATTTAGATGGTTTTATCTTACTGGTTGCATTAACTTAAGTATAACATGAAATAGAAACAATGGTGTAGAATACCCCTAGATTACCAAAACAAACAAACACACAAGCAAATAAATAAAATCCAAGGCTGTTGTTTTGCATTAAAAAACTAAATTGCTTTATTTTGCCCTTATAGACCAGGCTGATTTGTTATTATGTCAGTGAGGAAACAAATATTTTTGATGGCTATACTAAGCTCCTACAGATGAAGTTGTTCTCTTCAGGAGAGTTATTATTTATTTCCTCAGCCATTATTTGCCATATGTTTATTTAAAATATAATAAACACTTTCCAGGAAAGTCTGATTTAAGAGCAAAAAAGGAAAAATTATGTAATTTTAGGTATGATAAAGAGAATGTAGGGGAAGCAGCATAAAATGGAGTAAAAATAACCTCTTCAACAAATGGTGTTGGGAGAGCTGGACAGCTACACGCAAAAAAATGAAACTCGAGCACCAGCTTACATCATACACAAAAATAAATTCAAGGTGGATAAGAGATTTAAATGTAAGTTGTGACACCATTAAAGTCCTAGAGGAGAACATAGGCAGGAAAATCTCAGGTATTCCATGCAGCAATATTTTCACTGATATGTCCCCTACAACAAGGGACATAAAGGAAAAAATAAACAAATGGGGTTTCATCAAAATAAAAAGCTTCTAATGGCTAAAGGAAACAGCATTAAAATGAGAAGAGAACCAACTGTATGGGAAAACATGTTTGCCAATGATATCTTGCATAGGAGTTTGATCTCCAAAATATATAAAGAACTCACACAACTCCACTCTAAGAAGACAGGCAACCCAATTAAGAAATGGGCAAAGGACTCAAACAAACACTTTACAAGGAGGACATACAGAGTGTCCAGAGACATATGAAAAGATGCTCAGTATCGCTAGCTATCAAATCGCTAGAGAGATGCAAATTAAAATCACAATGAGATACCACCTCACACCATTGAGAATGGCCATCATAAACAAAGCAACAAACAACAAGTGTTGGAGAGGTTGTAGAGAAAAGGGAACTCTAGTGCACTGTTGGTGGGATTGCAGACTGGTGCAACCACTATGGAAAACAGTATGGAATTTCCTCAAAAAACTAAAAATGGAACTGCCTTTTGACTCGGCAATTCTACTGCTAAGATTATGCCCTAAGAACTCTGAAACACCAATCCAAAAGAACCTATGCACCCCAGTGGTCATAGCAGCACAATTTACAATAGCAAAGTGCTGGAAGCAACCTAAGTGCCCATCAGTAAATGAATGGATCAAAAAGCTATGGTACATTTACACAATGGAATTCTATGTAGCAGAAAGAAAGAAGGAGCTCTTACCATTTGTGACAGCATAGATGGACCTGGAGAGCATTATGCTAAGTGAAATAAGCCAGGTGGTGGAAGACAAATACCATATGATCTCACCTTTAACAGGAACCTAATAAATAAAGTGAACAAACAAGCAAAATAAAACCAAGACACTGAGATTGAGAACAGGTTGACAGTGACCAGGGGGGAGAGGGGAGGGATTATAGGGGAAAAAGGTGAAGGATTTATAAGAACAATTATAAAGGACACATGGACAATCACAAAGGTGGGGTAGAAACAGGAGAGGGAGGTGGAGGGCTGGGGTGGTGAGGAATGGTGGGGGAAGAAGGCAGAAAATGTACTTGAACAGCAATAGAAATGTTTAAAAAAATAAAGAAATATTTTTTCTTAAAAAAGAAAATGTAATTCTAGATATTGAGATTAATAGAATGTTAAGAATATTATATAGAACTGTCTGGTTATAAATTAATAATTTACTATATAATTTATTATGTAACTTATCAAGCAAAATAAAATACCAGATTTTATTTTAGGAAAGACAGAAAACCTAAACAAACCAATTGCTGTAGAAGATATTAGAAATACTATAAAAGATTGTTACAGAACATTCAATATTTTTAAATATGTGAGACCCAGATGGTTTTACAGCTGCATCCTAGATAACATTCAAAAGGAGGTAATTTACACATAACACAATTAATTATTTAAGATCATAGAAAAAGTACACATGTCATATGCAAAGCTAACATGACCTTAATATCAAACTCAATTCTGAAAATATGAAAGTTATAGGCTTAGACCTTTATAAGCAAATCAAATTCAGCAGTGTATTAACAGAATAATATATCAAGTAGGTTTTGCTTCAGGAATGTGAGGACGGTTTAACTAAAAAAGGCCATCAACATAATTCATTTTATCATCAAATAAAAGTATCATTTATCAATAGAGTCAAAAAAGCAAATTAAAGTTTCAAATTAACTAAATTCCTAATAAAAATGCTAAAGAAATAGTGGTAAACTATCAAAACACAATAAAGACCACTCATTAGAAAGTTCAACAGCATGTCTTATAGTAAAAAATAAAATATTAGAGTTATTCTCATTAAGAGTAAGACTAAGCCCTGGCTGGTGTGGCTCAGTAAATTGAGTACCAGTGTGTGAACCAAAAACTCATTGGTTTGATTCCCATGTCAGGGCATAAGCCTGGGTTGTGGGCCAGGTCCCTTGTTGGAGGCATGCAAGAGGTGGCCAGTCAATGTTTCTCTCTCACAGTGACTTTTTTTTCCCTCTCTTTCTCCCTGCCTTCCCCTCTCTCTAAAAATAAATAAATAAAATATATATATTTTTAAAGAGTAAGACTAAAACCAGGATACCCACTATTTTCCTCATTGTTAAACATTATTTTGGAGGGCCTAGATAAAGCAATGAGACAAGAAAACAAATCAATGGTTTCAATATTAAAAAAGACAAATATTCTTATTTTCACATAACCCACGTAATTCTGCTAAAGGAATTAACATTTGATAGTGTGGCTGGATATAAGATCAGTGAAAAAAATTAATTGCTTCTTTATGTTAGTAATCAGAATGGAAAAAAATGCATTTAAAAGAATGTTTCAGAATATATGGGAACAAAACTATAAAATATTATTGAAGGTTCTAAATAAATGTAGGGAGTTGCCTGATTTGAAAGAGTTAATATTATGAAAATATTAGTAAATTAAAATAAGTATATAAAATCAATTTATACATATTCAATCAGAATTTCCACATGTGCTTTTGAAAATAGGACAAAACAATTTTAAAGTTCATATGGAAGAATGCATGTTGTAGAATTTTGAACAGATCTCGAGACAATATTAGTGTTGGAGTTCTTGCAATATGAGATATCAAAACTTATCATAAAGCTACTATAAGCAAACTTGTATGGTTTGGTGTGAAATAGATGAGTAGGTTAGTAAAATCAAATAGAGTCTATGTATATAGCTTAATATATTAGGAAGATGACATCTCAATTCAGTGGGAAAAGAATAATATAGTTAATAAGTGGTGTTGGCAGAATTGACAGTTTAGGGAAACACAAAGTTAGATACTTAGGTGATATCATATATAAAATAAATACCAGATATATTAAACATCTTGCTGTGAAAAAGCAAAAGAAAAAGTAAAATTAAAAAAGAAGAAAGACAGAGACCTTAAAGAAATAAATGGGTGACTACAGAAAAAGAATTACATTTCTCTCTTTGTTGAGCTACAACACAAAAATATCAAATGGTAAATCCAGAGAAAATATTTTTAATACTAATGAGTTATTTTTGTAAACATTAAAGTGTTGCTATGCATTGTTTAACAGAAAAAAAGCAGAAAAAGAATAATGAAGTCAAATGCCCAATAAATATTTGAAAATATCCTCAACCTCGTTAGTACTCAAGAAAGTATGCAATCAAGCAATCATAAAATATAATTCTTCATCCATCATAATGAAAAACACTAAAGAACTTGATAAAAATCAACAGTCACATGTATCTGGAGTGAATTCATTCAACTCTTCAAAAATGTTATTTGATGGCAAATTCCTCTTTTGGAACTATGTGCTAGAAAAATGCTGGTACAAGGATATATGGAAACATGTATACAGATGTTTGCAGTGGAAACACCTGGGAAAAAATCTGAATGCACATCAGTTTAGAGAATTATTAAAAATATTTATTTTATTAATCTACTTTGTGAAATATTATGCAGGTACCAAAACAGAATAAGGTCAGCAATGCATTTAAAATCATATGTTATAACATGTTATAAATACATATTATAATATATATATATATCTACAGGGATGTCTGAGATATATTTTAAAGTGAAATAAAACAAGTTTCAGAGTAATGTATAAAGAATAATCCACATTTTAAAAATGAAGTAAAAAAATCATTGTATGGATATATATCTTGATACATGATTTGATGAGTACAGAGACAGGTTCAGGAGGTTAGACACCCTATAGCTAATGTTAGGGTTAGACACCCTATAGCTAATGTTAGTAAGCTCTTGAGATAGGATTGATTAGGGTTTAGAGGAGAATGTCAATTTTGTGTTTTCTACCTCTCTAATTTTTAAAATGAGCATATACTACTTCAAATAATTACAGTAGAAAAACCAAAATGGACATTTATTCATAGACAAATAGATCATATAAAGCATTTTGAGATATTAAACCTCTTTGGAAAGTTAGGAACTCCAGGTAAAAGAGTAAATGCAACAAACCCAGCAGGTATGCAAAGACCCTTTTAGAACTATAGGAAGGAAGCGAGGTAATACAAATCTTATGAAATATTGGAGTTCCTGAAAGAACAGCTCTAAAATGATTACAACTCTAAATAACTAGTGTTATTAGGGGTTAGTTATTATATCCTACATCTATATATTTATGGTCTCATGTCTATATATTAGCATTAAAAAACAGGCAAGCAGCAGACAAGGAAGAACCTTGAAGGCTGACTCTCCAAGATTATCTGATGGTTGGAATCGGGAATCATCAGTCCTGACTCTTGTGTCAAAAACACAGCTTCCGGTTCTCTTGGTTCTTATCCAGCTTTACTGTCCATATACAAGGGTGGCAGTAAAGTATTCTCTGAATCACCAGAACTTGACCAAAATAATTTTTACGAGAAGTTAACAATGAGGAAACTGTGACTCAGGAAGTTCCAACTTCCTGCCAAGGTTCAGGTGAGTCAGTGTTGATGCTGAGATAGGTCCCAGACAATCATTTTAAATAGAATTCTCCCTCTCCTTCCAAAATTTAGATCATAAGATTAGCCCTGAAAATATTATGACTTTTCCTGCAGCAAACCATAAAAAATGCTATTTGAAATAAAAATGAGCACACGTGATAAGATTACAATTGTTTGATTTTTGAAATATCCAGCTTGTCTCATTCTTCATAGTTTTGGTTTTCAATTTGCTTTCCATAGCCAATGTATAAACTGGCTAAATTAGAAGAGATTTAAATCTCACAGATATCCTGTTCCTGTTTTTTTCTGCATTGGCATTTTATAGGAGACAGAGCCAGAGATAACAGAAATGCAATATAAATAACAATGTGGATGCTTATCTGAATTCTGTAAACATATATGGTTAATTTATTTAGATTCTGTGCATGAGTTTAAAGTGAACTATATATATGTGTACATATACATATATACATATATATAAATAAATAAAGTTTAGCATCCCTCAGGAAGATCCTGGTGGTACTTGATTACCATTATTATACTCATGAAGTCACTACTGATTTTCCAATAAATTATCGCTCAGAAAAAGAAATGTTTAAGCCTAAGGGAGTAGATCTCTTAGAGTACATTTTTCTACTTTCATTCACAAAAAGGCTCTCATGTGTTTGTGGCATGATATAAGCATATCGGGTCAACCACTGGAGGCTGAAAACTAGAATTAAGTTACCATTTGTATATATTTTGAGTTTGGTCCCATGTAAAAATCATTTAGGAGCTTTTTTTTTTTTTTTTTGAGAAATGGCCTTAGATTCACTGCTATTGGAAATAGTTGGAAGCAGCTTTGTGTGGAAACAGTCACTGGTGTTGGGACACAGACTAGAGTCCAGAACTAACTGCTTTTGTGTGTCTCATAAGCTAAGAATGGTCTTTTCATTTTTAAATGGTTGAAAGTAATTTAAAATGTTTTATGACATGAAAATGATAGGAAATTCACATTTCAGTGTTTACAAATCACACAGACACATTCATTCATTTTCCCATTATCTACAATTGCTTTCTTGCTACAATGGCAAAGTTGAGTATGCGTAGAAGAGACTGTATGTTCCTCAAAGTCTAGAATATTTATTATATGGTCCTTGTGTTTGCTGTGAGGACTTGTATATGTTATGTTTCTTGGGTAGGCTGAGTGACATTAGGTCACTTATTCTTTCATTCAATACATCCTTCTTGAGTACTGACACTGAAACAGCATTAGGAACAGAGAGATGTGTTAGATAAAACCTTTGCCCTAGAGGAGATTATATAAAATAATATATGTTAGTAAAGCAGTCAGACTAAGAATATTTTCAAGGGAATGTTTACTTAGACATAGAGAATCAGTAATTTTTGGTCCTCCAAATTCTTCCTTGAGAGGAGCAGTAGCTCAAGGTTTGCTGCAATGCATGCAGACCAGGAACTTTCTCTCTGCTCTTCCACCAGTATCCTGATCTTCCTTTTCCATACCCACAGTCACACAATTCCCTGGTCTCTGGAGGTGAGTGCTGTGTTTCCCTTATAATGGTTTTTGAGGGCCAGGTT
This sequence comes from Tonatia bakeri, assembly GCA_004024845.1. Lineage (NCBI taxonomy): Eukaryota > Metazoa > Chordata > Mammalia > Chiroptera > Phyllostomidae > Tonatia > Tonatia bakeri. The sequence continues at coordinate 38,037 of PVIA01008209.1, forward strand.
AGCAGCCACCATCACTGAGCTCCATCTGTGTGACAAGTACTGGGCTAGGGTTTTCCCTGACATCATTGCAAACCTCACACTCTGCAAGGATGATTATCCCCATTTTTGTAAATAAGAAAACAGAATTTTAGAAAATTCAATAAAACTGCTAGTAAGTGGCAGAGGCACGATTTCAAATAATAAGGATGCCTGTTTCCAAAACCAATCCTTTCTGTGCCAACTTACTAAGTTTGTCTTATTTTTAAGACTCAAGTTCTTTCTCCATACTGCTGTCTTTCAGTTACTCTTGAAATATTAATTGTTCGGTAAGTCTCTTAGGCTGTGGTTAGGATGGCAAATAAATATTTTTCAGGAAATATGCTGTTTCCGTGTTTGTGGGTGGCAGTGTCTTCATACCAGAACTAGTTCCACTCTGAATTATACTTTTGTCTCCTACCTTTGTTTCTAAAACATATTATAGTGTTTACTAGAATGAGAAGAATTTTCCAGGCAGTCAGTGACTCAGTCTAGCTTAGAGCTGCAGAATAGGTTGTGTGGAGTAGTGACAAGCCAAGATTTGGTGGCAGAGGAAGCATGAGTTCAAATGTAAACTCTGTCACTTAAAAAAATATATTTTATTTATTTTTTAGTGGGAGGGAGAAAAACATTGATGTGTAAGAGAAACACGACTGGCTGCTTCTCGTCCATACCCTGACTGGGAACCTGGCCCACAACCCAGACATGTGCCCTGACCTGGATTTGAACTGGTGACCTTTTGTTTTGCGGGATGACACCCAACCTACTGAGCCACACCAGTCAACGCTCCATCATTTTCTTGATGTGAACCCTTGCCAACATCACTTAATTCTCTGAACTTCATTTTTCTATTTTGTAAAATCCTTTGTGGGGGGATTTGAGACAGGTGTCTCTCTGTTCCCCATATACAGATGGCCGTCTTTATAATTAGTTTCCCACCCAGTCCTATCAATAGTGATCTATTTGGCTGGTAGGGTCATAGAATCTCAGAGATGGAAGGAGCAGTATAACATATAATCTTTGAAGACAGACTGAGGTCATTACTGGCAGAAGGATTTGAGGCGAACTAACTTCATTTCCTTGAGTCTCAATTTCCTTATGTGTAAAATGGGGGAACTGTAGTGTCACCCATAGTAATCATGATATTGAGTGCTCACTGTGTGTCAGGCACTGTTCTAAGCACTTTATAAGAACTGAACTATTTAATCTCATGACAACCCTATGAGGAGGCTGTTACTGATATGGCCATTTTGTAGAAAAGGACATTGAGGCATGGAAAAGTCCAGTAAGTGGAGAAGCCAGGATTTGGCCCTTAGCAGTGTGTTTCTTGAGCCCAAGTTCTTAATAAATGTGCCATAGCTTCCAGAGAACTGTGTTGAGTCTTAGTTAAGAAAAAATACATAAAGCCCTTAACACAGAGTGGGTTTTCAGTTAACATTGGTTACTTTCCTTGGAAGAGTATTTTAAAAAGGGAGACCCGCATTCACACACATTGAAATATCCTGGGGGTGGGAAGTAGATGTATTAGAAATGCTTATTCTTGAACTCTGACCTGGATCTATTGACTCAGTTCTGAGAATTCTACTCATTTAAATAAGCTTCCTGGCTGCTGTTTGATATATTAACATTTGAGAGACTCTGCCTGAGACTCTGTCTAGCCCAGCTTGTTAACAATGCAGAAATCACTTCATGGTATTGCTCCAATCACTCCTAGGGAGGTTTTGGTGATGGCGGGCTTCTTCCCTCACAAGGTAGCCCATCCTGTTTTTCAAAGAACTTGGGTTATTAGAAAACATCTTCCCTTAACTGGATGAGAGAAAAATCTCCTCCACCTTATTTTCTCTCTGTATGACTGATTCAGTTTTCTGAGCCACACAGATCCTTAGTGTAGGAAAGTGTGGGACCTGGAGAGGAGATATGTATGTGAGCCTGGCAGATGGAACAGTCTCCAGGGAACAGTCACCTAGGGAAGAAGTTCTCAAGGTGCTGTCTCTCTCAGCACAGTGAGAGGGAACCTGTGAATAGATCACTCACAGATGTCTAGGTAGGGAGGCAGACAAGGGGTACCATCATCAGGAAGCTGAATGAAGCATGAGGAAAAAACTAGGACTCAGGTGCTGAAAGGGGAAGTGCTTGTCCGCTCACAGGGATAAGAGTCCATAAAGTCATATGGAGTAACCAACAATTTCACTTGACACTAAGACAACTGCATTACTAAATCAGGGTGCCTTAAGTTTTCCCTTAGCAGGAACAAGGGTCATGTTCCCGCACACTGAACATTAGCAATATTTAATGAGTGAACTAAGATGGAGGGCAGGTTGGCCCTGGCCATGGAGATCATAAGGCAGGAAACAGGGAACATTTTTCTCACCTGGTCACTAAAATCTTCAAGGAAAGCCTTTTCGTCTCTAGCTCAAAATCTTTGATACCCCCCTGTCCCCCTCCACCTTGGCCCATGTCCAGTGTAGGAAGATTTCTGGAGAACTTTTCCAGTTAGAGCATCTTGAGATATATGAACTTGTCAATACCCCTCTGAAAATGTGGCTTTGAGAGCTGAACGCAGCACTGAGGTGTCTGTGTGAGTTTAGAAGGCCCTCCACCATCTTTGTTCTGCAGGTTATGCCACCACTAGTGGCCACACCAAACTATTTCCTAATTCGACTGGCTATATATCATAAATAACTCATTTCTGGTAAGGCAGACTAAGATCACACTCGCTCTTCTAGCAGCCAGATCATGCACTTGGCTCGTATTAAAATTCCTGTCAATAAAATCACTGAAGTTCTTTGTCACATAAAACACTACTAAGCTAAACCAAATTTGGCTTGTATTTGTGCAATTGAGGGTTTGAACCTGAGAGCAGGATTCTATATTTATCTGTGCTAAATTGCACCTTGTTAGTTTTGGCCCAATTATCACGCCTGTGGAGATATTTTTTAATTCTACATTTGTCATTCAACATACTTAGCTAACCCTTCTATCCTTGTGCCATTTAAAAATATTACCAAGACTTCTATACCCTCATCCAAGCCACAAATAAAAATATTTAACAGTAATAGGCTTGTTGCATTTCCCAGATCTCCAAGATGCCATTACATCTTTTGTCAATATGCTCTTAGTCACCTACTGTGTGCCAAATGCCATGCTGTGTCCTGGGGATAACAATAGGAACGCAGCCTAGTCCACACTCTCAAGAGACTCACAGCCTAAAGAAGCAGACTGGCGCATTAGCAGACAAATGCACTATGATGGGGTAAGGGGTGTAACAGAGGGGTAAATAGTGAAAATTCATTTAGGGTTAAATAGACCTACACAGTTTCAAAACATGTGCCTTGTATAGTTCCAATATTATGACCCTTTTAATCACTCTTAAGCAGCACTTTAAAAATTGCCACCACTGCATTTTTACCAACCATTCAGTTGGAGGCCCAGATATGTTATGGCACTGTTGTTCATCTACTCTTCATCTTCTCTGGATGCTCTTCCTGGCTGATGAGAACAGCCACTTACTTCCCCCCTGTGAAGAATGTATTTGGCCCTTTTCCTTTTATATAACTTATCTCTGGTCCCCCACCCCTACTCCCAATTCTGCCCCATCCCCATGACTAAGGAGACTTCACTTCGTCACAGATGGCAACAATGAACTGTTTCCATTTCAAATTACAGCTGTGTTTGTGTGTGCATTCTTTAAATGCCAGCAACTCCAGGGTCCCCGTCGGCACTGTCTTGTTTAGCCTCAGTTGGGCTGTGATGACAAAGCTATTTAGTTCTCACTGGGTCTCCCACGCAAAGCAAAATAGTTGGAGGAGCAGTTAGCTTGCTGCTCCCCAGCCACTCAACATCATTCAGGCCAGAAACCTTGCTCAAGATTCCATGGAAAATATTAGTTATTTTATATCTACAAGTCAGCTCTGAATTAGTTTAGGAACAGATTTTTTTTTCTTTACCATAAAATGAACTAGAGAGATTTGGAGAACCACTCAGATGGAAATCGGGCTCATTCAGGATATGCAATTAGGGTCATTTCTAATCATTCCATGCATTAAAAAAGAGGCCAGGCTTCTCAGGATTGAGCAGTGGTATCAGGCACAAGATCTGAGTAAGTACAATTTAGTCTCATTCATCAGTTCATTAAAAAGGTCTTGTTCTTTCTCCTTTTGGGAATTAATTGCCTTTAAATTGTCTCCTCTGGTTTCCATTTTCTTGCTATTTTTGGTAGCGTGCACTATGGATTAAGTGTTTGCTTCTGAAGTCAGATGGACCTAGGCTTGCATCCCATTCCTGGTAGCTGTGTGACCTAGGTGGGTCCCTGTGCCTCAGTGTTCTTGACTGTAAAAGGGTGACAGTCAACAGTTTACACCTCATTGTGCTGTTGAAAGGAGTAAACAGTACACAGATACCATGTGATCTCACTCATATGTGAACAAAATAAACTGATGAAACAAATAGAAACAGAAGCATTGGACCCATGGGACAGACTGACAACTGTCAGAGGGGAGGAGCTCGGGGGGCTAGATGCTGGGATCAAGCAAAAACAAAGCCAAAACCATATATGTGTGTCATATACATACAGGGTCCAGCACAAATAATGCTTCTTTTTTATCACAAAATCTTTTGTTATAAAATCATAAGCATGTAATTCTGTAGCATAACAATACCACACTCAAGCTCACCATATGACATTTTAGGTGAAATGTCCAAATTAAAACTATAAATTATTATACCCATGTTATTACCCTACCAACCACACTCAAGTAGGACTTACTTCTGCTGGACATTGTATATATACACACATATATAAATACAACACATATTTATATACAAATATGATGCACACTTATATATAAATATGACTCACATTTATATGTATAACATATAATATATATATGACACATCGACACAGACAACAGTGTGGTGGTAGCCAGAGGGAGAGCGTGTGGGCCCAGGTGGAAGGGGGCAAAGGGCAGATAAGTGGAGAGGGAAAGGGACTTTGCTTGGGACGATGGGCGCACGATGCAGTGTGCAGATGACGTTTTGTTGAGTTGAACACTTGAAACCTGTGTGATTTTGTGAATCAGTGTCACCCCAATAAATTCAATAAAGAATAAAATAAAATAATAAAACATATATAAAAATACACAGTGCAAAAATGCTTAGGATAGCACACTGTATAAATAAACCGCTCAATAAATGGGAGTTACTTTATTATTTATGTTAAGATAATTCTTTGAGGATCTGAATGATGAAGCTGAAGAAAAAGGTGAAACACTGGATTTCCATAATAATAGTACAATAGCTTTAGAGTACTTCTAACAATGTCTCAGAGACCCTGTTCTCTGAACGATCCATACATCTGACCCCATGACGTTCTCCCTCTGTGCGTGCATGTAGGGGAAGCGTTGCCGTTCCGGGGCACTGTAGAATATTTAGCAGCAACCTGGTCTCTACCCACTAGATGCCAGTTGCATGCCCTCTTCCCCAGTTTTAACCACCAAAACTGTTTTCAGACATTACCAAATGTCCCTTGATTGAGGACCACTGTTCTAGGCAAAGTGATTATAAGTAGTTTCTTCATTCCTAGAGTTGCACAGTTCCCCTTGTCCTTCCCCAGGGCTGTGAAATTGAGGTTAAAGGAATCCTCTTGGCTTTGGTGAGCTGGATCCCTACAACATTTAAGTAGGCGTATTCTTTAGAAATGAAATTAATGTTTTCATATGGCTGACAGTGTACCCGTCTGAGACAAATCCACTCCAGCAGGCTGCCTGGTGTACTTCTGAAGTGAAGAATAATGGTGTGTTATATTTGCATGTTATTTCACTTGCTACTTTTGATCCACTGCGGAATTTTGCAGGAGGAGAGAAGGAATTTTCATTAACAAAAAATGCCATTTTCAATATTCTTAGAACTAATAAAGTCAAAACATGGAACTAGGGAAAATAAATGGCACAGAATATTATTCACATAAAATAAATGTGCTAATTGGCAAGAATGACTCAAAAGGACCTCTCTGTGTTCCAGACACTTTGAACTTTGCCCATTTTTTACTTGGCAGTGCAAGTAAAAATGGATTCTTTGAGCCTCTTGATGACATTTTGTTGGATTATAAGACATATTGCATTTGTTTTTAAAAAATTTTTATTAAATTTAGTGGGGTGACATTGGTTAATAAAATTATATAGGTTTCAGGTGTACAATTCTACAATATATCATCTGTATATAGTGTGTTCACCACCCCAAGTCAAGTCTCCTTCCGTCACCATTTATCCCCCTTTACCCTCTTCTATCTCCCCCTACTCTCTTTCCCTCTGGTAATTACCATGCTGTTGTCTGTGTCTATGAGTTTTTTTTCCTCTTTTGCTAACTCCTTCATCTTTTTTACTCAGCCCTCAAATCCCCAACCCCTCTGACAGCTGTCAGTCTGTTCTCTATATCTAAGTCTGTTTCTTTCTTGTTTGTAGTTTATTTTGTTCATTAGATTCTACAGGTAAGTGATCATAATACTTATCTTTCTCTGACTGGCTTATTTCATTTAGTATATTACTCTCCATGTCCATTCATCCTGTTGAAAAGGTAAGATTTCCTTCTATTTTAAGACTGAGTAGTATTCCTATGGAGTAGAAAGGAAGAAGGAGCTCCTACCCTTTGCAACAGCATTGATAAAACTGGAGAGCATTATGCTAAGTGAAGTAAGCCAGGCAGTGAAAGACAAATACCAAATGATCTCACCCATAAATGGGACATAATCAACAAAACAAACAAGCAAGCAAAACATAACCAGAGAAAATGAAATAAAGAACAAATGGACAGTAACCAGAGGGCAGGCGGAAGTAGGATAATGGGGGAAAAAAGAGGAAGGATCATCAAGGAACGTATAAAGGACACATGAACAAAACCAAAGGAGGTTAGAATTGAGGGTAGGGGGTAGGGATAGGTGGGGCAGGGAGCAATGGTGAGGGGAAAATGGAGACAACTGTAGATGGAGAACAATAAAAAATTAAAATAAAGAGACTGAGTAGTATTTCATTGTGTAAATGTACCACAGCTTTTTTATCCGTTCATCTACTAATGGGCACTTGGGCTGCTTCCAAATCTTAGCTATTGTAAATAATGCTGCAGTCAGTATAGGGGTACATACATTCTTTTGAATTATCCAGGTTTCTTGGATATATTCCTAGTAGTGGAATTGCTGGGTCATCGGACAGTTCTATTTTTAGTTTTTTGAGGAAGCTGCATAGTGTTTCCCACAGTGGCTGCACCAGTCTGCATTCCCATAAACAATGCACGATGGTTCCTTTCTCTCCACATCATCATCAGTGCTTATTGCTCGTTCATTTATTTATCATGGCCATTCTGACAGGTGTGAGCTGATACCTACTTTTGGTTTTAACTTGCATTTCTCTGAAGATTAGTGATGTTGAGAATATTTTCATATGTCTCTTGTCCATCTCTATGTTCTCTTTGAAGAAGTGTCTATCCAGATTCTCTGCCCATTTTTTAATTGGATTGTTTGTTTTTTGGTGTTCAGTGGTATAAGTTCTTTATCGGTTTTGAATATTAACCCCTGATCAGATGTATCATTGGTGAGTATGTTCTCCCATTCAGTGGGTTGTCATTTCATTTTGTTAATGATTTCCTTTGCTGTGCAAAAATGTTTTGGTTTGATGTAGTCCCATTTTCTTTTTTTTGTTTTTGTTCCCCTTGCCCAAGGAGATATATCAGAAAAAATATTGCTATGAGAAATGTCTGAGATTGTACTGCCTATGTTTTCCTCTAGAATTTTTATGGTTTTGAGTTTTACATTTAAGTCTTTAATCCATTTTGGGTTTATTCTTTTGTATTGTGTAAGAAGGTGATCTAATTTTATATTTTTGCACATATTTGTTAAATTTTTTCAGCACCATTTATTGAATAGGCATTTTTACCCCATTGTATGTTCTTGCCTCCTCTATCAAATATTAATTGATCATAAAGGTTTGGATTTATTTCTGGGCTCTCTATTCTGCTCTATTGATCTCTATGTCTGGTTTACACCACTGCCATGCTGTTTTGATTACTATGGTCTGCTAGTATAGTTTGATATCAGGTAACATGATTTCTCCCACTTTGTTCTTATTTCTTATGATTACTGTAGCTATTCAGGATCTTTGTGGTTCCATATAAATTTTTGGAGTATTTGTTGTAGTTCTGTGAAATATGTTGTTGATATCTTGATAGGAATTGCACTGAATCTCTAGATTGCTTTTGGTAGTATGGACATTTTAATGATGTTAATTCTTCCAATCCTTGAACACAGTATACTCATATGCTTCCACTTATTTGCATCATCTTCAATTTCTTTCTTTAGCATCTTATAATTTTCTGAGTATAGGTCTTTTATATCCTTAGTTAAATTTATTCCTAGGTATTTTTTATTTGATGCAATTGTAAATGATATTGTTTTCTTAGTTTTCCTCTTGATAGTTCATTATTGGTGTATAGAAATGGAATTGATTTATCGATATTTGTTTTGTGTCCTGCTACTTTACTGAATTCAGTTATCGGTTCTAGTAGTTTTTTGGTGAGTTATTTAGGGTTTTCTATATACAGTATCAGTATCATGTCATGTGCAAATAATGACTGCTTTACTGCTTTCTTTCCAGTTTGGGTGCCTTTTATTTATTCTTCTTGTCTCTCCCTGGCAGACAGAATCCCTGCCAATTTTCACAGCCAGATATTATGTGAGCACCTCTTCCTAGCTGGGGTGCTCCAGGTGGGAGATCCTGGCTTGGGGTTGAGACCCCACTTCTCTGAGAGGGCACCTTTATAGCTGAGATATACCTTTGGAATCTTAGTTGTCACCTGTGGGAGTGGGGCCAGCCCTTTTCTCATTCCTGCCTTTTGTACCAGTCTCAATGTGGCTTCTGTAAATCCTTGGTTGTAAGACTTCTCTTCAGCTAGTCTTCAGTAGCTATTAAGGCTGATTGCTCTATATATTAGTTGTCATTCCAGTTTGGTTTTGGGAGGAGGTGAGTGTAGCTTCCACTTACTCCACCACCCTCTTGGATCCAAGACCTATTGCATTTAGATTTGTGATCTGCAAGAATTCCATCTGCACCATTCACTGGAGACAGTGCCACTGATGACGATTCCAAGTGGTCTATTCTTATTATTTATTTACCTGCTTAATAAAAGCAAATTAAACTGAAAGAACAATGTAACTTGATTTGGAGAATTCAGTTAGTCATTGTAATTCTTAAAGTGGTTTGTGTGGAACAAAACTGGGCCACATTTTGTATAGAGGCAGTTAATTGTTAATTGTAAAGAAACTACAACCAAAGGACCCTCTTACTAGATGAGTGCTAGCAATAAATACCATAATAACATTGCCCATTATTTTAAATCAATTACTTTTTGCCTTTACACAAACCCAGGTTAATAATGTCAATTAACTTAATGAGTCGACCTTGTATGACTTTCTAGATGTCCCGATTGTTTGAGGAACAGCCCTCATCAGCATGTTACATAACTTAGGGGACCAATTATGTAGCTTCATTTAGCAGCTATCGTCATGGCCACTTAAGTGTCAAGGCTCTTGATATCCATCTGTCACCATAACCTTACATTTAAAAATACTACTAATAGTTGCCCTCTTAGCGCAACAGGCAGTGTGACAGTCTCATAAAAACATGACTACTTTCTTTGGCTGCCATCCTAACCTAATTAGGAACTAACACAGACTTGTACATTTCTTGTAAACATATCAGCTGACCATGGGATCTGGCCAGGGCTAGGGCATGATTTGAGCTTGATTGAAGGATTTATCTATTTCTTCCTTCCAGTGATGCACTTAGGGGTCTGGATTGTATTCAGCAGAGCTACTTTCCCTTTTATTTTCCAGTTTAAACATTTTAAATTGATTTACTCACTTGCTCTCCTTTTCTTGCTATTAATCCTACCTGGGGTTGTTTTCTTCCTCCTCCTATTTTGTTTTGCCCCCCCCCCCACTTTGTTTTGCTCCCTCCCCCATTTTTATTGTTATAAATTTATAATTTCAGCATTTACAGCCTTATAGTCTTTAGACAGTAAGAAACAAGATTTTTAAAAAACTTTTATTTCAAAAATTTTTAGCTATACAAAAAAGTTGCAAAATAAGGCAGAGCATTCACATGTTAACAGTTTACATAGTATAATTATCAAATTAACATAGGTACAATACTATTTTATAGGTACAACCTTTTACAGATGTCACCAGTGTTCCCCTAATGTTCTTTTTTAGTTCCAAGATTCAGTGCAAGATCCTTCCTTGCATTTAGCTGTCGAATTTCATTGGTTCCCTCCAGTCTGTGACAGTTCCCTCATCTGTCCAGAAGGTGCATTAGATTCTCATTGGATGAAATTTATAGTATGGCTTTTGCGCTTCTGTTTCATTTACCTATCAAGTAAAAGCATCCCATCTGAGAGGTTTCACTGAACGCCCTGGAAAGTTGTTACAGGTGCGTGGCTGGCTGGTACTCCCTGAGGTTCTGCTGCCTCCCCAGGGTTGTCCTTCTCCAGGGTAGTTCTGAGTGATGGCAACCAAGGAACAAGATTTAATGATAACAAGAGATGATCTTTAATTTTTCAGTGAATAGTATGTTACAAGTGTGATTTTTTTTACAAGTGTAATTTTTTTTAAAACTTCTTTTGAGAGAGGAGCTGCTTCATTTTCTGCATGGCTCTAGTGGTAGCCTGCCATCAGATGAACGCACGTATGATACCAGTCTTGGTGAGCTGTGGTGAAACGGGTACTTACAAGTGGTCAGAGGCATGCAGTTCTGCCTCAGAGAGGAATTGCGATGGATCCTTTTAGATCTTGCAGATCATCAGTGATAAGGATGTAATCACCACTTTGAGCTGTAAAAAATAGTAATACTATTAATAGCTGATTATTGGTGTCTACTATGTGTCAGGTTCTGTGTGAAGTACTTGACCTATTCGTCACGCAATTTTTACAACAACCCTGTGAAAATGGAAATAATTTTCATCGCCATTTTCAGGCGGAACTGAATCTTGAGGAAGTCAAGGAGCTTTCCTACAATTATGCAGCTAGTAAGTCTGATTCCAAAACCTGTATTATCAGCCACCACATTTGACTGTATTCCCACTAATTTAAATGTAATTATTTTATAATTCTTTAGAGAAAACATATGAAAATTTGTACTGAATAAGATAGAGGTGAACAAAAATTGTTTTGGGTAGCTGTCTACCTAAGCTAAGAAGAGTGTTGGTGGGTATTGGTATTTTCTGTGCCCCATCTTACTCTCTGGGTATATGAATAGGTTTTAGCTCATGGCGAGGGGCTAATATAACTTTTCTCTGATTTATAAACCTTATTTTTTCTAATTGTTCTAGCAACTTTGTAAACAGAAAATTCTGTTCAGCTCAGAAATGAGCAAAACATGCAAATGACACCTTTCCCTGTGGCCCTCAGTCTTGGAGTGGGTTTTCAGCTAATGGGGAATGATAAGTAATGGAGAAAGAATAAGAACACAGTTATTGAATTCAAGTGGTGAACTAGATGGTGTTTCTGTTGGCCAAAAGATCCTCCAGGGTTTGGCTTTTAAGGTTAAAATGTTTTACAGCTGAATAGTTGTTTAGAGACTTGATTTGAAAGCAATAAATGTAGAAGTGAAACCAGGGTTTTGTTTTTGTTGTGATATTTGCCAGGTGAGACCATCTAGGAATGGTAACCAGGGGTCTAATCCTGGGCGCTGCCCATGGGGCTTGAGAATGCCTTTGGGCACAAGGAACAAAGGAAGCAGCAGGAGAATCAGAAAAGGATAAAGAGAACAGAACAGGGAAGGGGAGAAGGGAAAGAGAAAGGGGGACCTGGGAGTGGGCAAGATTGATGGGATGAAAAGAGACCAATAGAAGAAAATTTTCTTGATGGTGGGAATAACTAACTTGTTTTAAGCACATGACAATGTGAAGCTCGATTTCTCTAAACACTGGTGTGGTAGAACTTATTTGATTCTTGAACAATATCAATGGTGGGATGATGAACCCCTCACGGAACAACTCTTTTTCTGTACCACTTTCTCTTTCATTAAACAAAAAGGTAGTATATATTACAGAGTTGTCTGCTATTGGCTTTTTCACAGTTTATTATATATGTTTTAAAGATCTTATACATCAGAACATTGAAGTCCTCCTAAGTCTTTTTATAAGTGACAGAGTATTCTTTTGGTGATGTAGGCTGGCATATATAATTGGTCCCCTGTGTTATGTTTAGTCTTTATCTATTTCAGATAATGCTGCAATTACCAATATTGTACATGCTATGTTGTACACAACTGTGTTTATCTACTGGACAAATTTTCAGACTCAGGACTACTAAATTGACAAGCAAATGCCAAACTGACTTCCATTGAGTCCTACCATTTTTGGACTTCCAAGGACAGTGTATATCTAATCTTTATCCCAATGCATTAATACTCGTGACAATTAATATTTAGTGAGCGCTTACTATTTGCCTTATTTTAAGAGCTTTAAGTGCATTATTTATTTAATCTACCCTATGAGCTAGGTATTAGTATTTCTACGACACACATAAAGAAAATGAGACACCAAAAATGTTCAAGTTACTTAACTTGAACACTGTCACAGTTATTGCAAGTGGCAGGGCCAGATTCAAACTCTGGTGGCCTGATTTCAGAACTGCTCTTACTGTCACATCTGCTACTCCACCGAAAGTGGGCAAGTGACCAATGGCCTTCTGAATTCTAAATCCAATAATCCTCAGTTCTCATTCTCATCTTTTTCAACCTTGTGGTTGCATTCAGTGCAAGTGATGACATTTTTTGAAGAGCTATTCCTAAATTACCCTTCATTATGACTATTTTAGGTCTTTAATACTAGTAAGAGACAAAAGAAAACATGTGTCATTTCCAAAATTATTTAGGGAGAAAAATGCCATGTAGTATATCAGTTTAGACTTGGTGAAAAAGCCCCTGAATAAAAGATTAATGTGTTAACAAGAGGTCTTAAAATGTCTTGTTATTTAATAATAATGCCAGAAATTTTTGAAAGTCTCTACTAAAGCTAAGGATTTAAAAATTTGGAAATATATTATTTTTATGATTTATTTAATTGGAGAAAATTTTCTATCACATTCTTAAATATTTATACCTTGTTGTTCATATAATTATTTAAGCAGTATTTATTTGTAAGAGTAAAATTTTGACATTACACATCAACTTTTTGACCTGGCCTTAAAAAATTAAAGGTAATCAACAAGATAATCAGTTACACTATCTTGAATCTTGACTTAATCTTAGCAGATAAAAGGGAATATGTGAATAAATATAGACTACATATTAATTTTTTAAATTCCATGATTAGGTGGGAGGGAGAGGAAAGGATAAAATTGAGTTATCAAGGAAATAATATATTATTTAATAATTAAAAATTGACCATAGTTTCAAACTCCTGTTTGAATTCATCTTGAAAGTGTACAATACTCATTAGTTAGTTGCTGAGAGTGTCTGATCTTTCAGGTCTGCCCCTTCCCCTCTACTTCTCTCCTCTTCGGGGGCTGAAAGCCTACAAACTACTTCAGATTCCCTTGTCAGTTTTCTTCAGTTAAGTTCTACTAATGGGAGACATTGACAGGTGATCGTGAATTGGGAGGAGGGCATTTTTTAATTTCTCCCGACTTCTGGCAGGTATCTCTGGCAGTGTGAGATAACATATATGCATTTATGTGTGTACACACACACACACACACACACACACACACACCTGCCCCTGGCTCCTGGCACAGAACTGCTAAAGCCCTTGTAAATCCTTCAGTGACGAGAGCACCAGGAGCATCTCTTATTCTAATGAGGCAACTCTGGGTGGCCTCCAGGATCGGGGTTGGTCACCAGAAAGACCAGGCCATATTAGAATTTACATATTAAAATTGGAATTTTAAGCCCCAAACCTCTTTTCTAGAGAGAGGAGAGGAAATAGAATGAATACTTGATTATGCCTATGTGAAGAAGCTTCCAGAAAATCCTAATAGTAAGGAATTTGGAGAACTTTCAGGTTGACAAACAGATGCACCCTGAAAGGTGACGCACACCAGCTCCACAGGCACAGTAGCTCTTGTGCGCTCGACCCTCCCAGTCCTCACCCTGTGTAGCTCTTTATCTGGCTGTTCATCTGTATCTCTTAATAAACTGGCAGAAATAAGTGTTTCCCTGAGTTCTGTGAGCCACACTGGCATATTAATCAAACTGGAGGAGGGGGTTTGGGGAACCTCATGTGTACAGCTGACAGGTGAGAAGCACAGGTGACAGACAACCTGGGATTGTAACTGGCACCTGAAGTGGTGGGAACAATCTTTGGGACTGAGTCCTTAACCTGTGGCATCTGATGCTACCTCCAGGTAGATAGTGTTGGAATTTAGTCATTTGTAGGACACCCAGCCAGTGTCATGGAGAATTGCTTAGTGGGAGAACCGCCCCCACGCACACACACATTTGGTGATCAGAAGTGTCAACAGTGCACTGTTCTGTATGAAAATAGAAGAGACTCACAGGAGAGAAAAACTGGGTTTTCCTCCTTCTGGCTGTAGAGGCCAGTGAGCTCTGGATTCTTGCTCAGCCAATGTGGCAGTGGCAGTGGGTGTTTCAGCAGGCCCTACCACAAGAGGCACACAGCAGCATCGGAAACAGGGGGTTCTCAGCAGCTTCGGCAGCCCGCACTGTGAGTTCCGGGTGAAATCACTTCCCCCTTCACTCCCCTGACCCTAGGCATAACGGTGACTCCCTGTTAGCTGTTATGACTTGCAGTTTCTGATCTTTGGGTGAGCTTATCTCTTTGGGCTCTTGCAGCTCTCTAAAGTCTTAGTTTCCTGTATGAAATTCTCTCTGTTTGAAATGCCCAGAGTGGTTTCTGTTATGCTGACTGTACACTGACAGATATTGTTTATGGAAGTTCTTCTCTGGTCTATAAACTAGAGCTATGGTAGTTAAGATGGTAGTACCCAGACAAGGTGCTGTCACACTGAATGGCAATGCGGATAGGTAAGGTATAACTGACAGCCAAAGCAAGTGACTCTAAACTAAGGTAAAAAGAGTCACAGTCTTCTCAAGCTGTTCCTGTATACGTGCCAGCACCCCACGTCCGTCAGTATATTCTTGCATTGAACCTCTAGCCATTGGCAAAGTCTTTGATACTGGACAAAAATGGACTTCTTTCTCTCCTTATCTGCAGACCATTGACAGCCTTACTAATTTCCACCTTTCATGGCCTCATGCCTTATTATAGGAGTTCATCAAAATTATTGTATAAAAGAATTGTGAACCACTTGTAAATATTTATGTGTATATAAGAAGTTATTGAGAAACTTTTAAGGCAGGCACTTATCTCACTCTTCATTTTTGTTGTATTTTATGAAATAAGTGGTTCATTCCGGGTGTACAGATGATTATGAGATGATTATCTCACTATGAGATGAGACACCCATGTCAGAGTACAAGTCAAATACGTCATTGAGCAAAGAGATTATCAGTTTTTATTTAACCATTCATCAGTTATAATCACATTGTTACATAATACATTATTATAGATATAAAATTTATATATTTAATATACATTATAAACAGTTCATCATTTATTTTCATTATTAATTTTTGTTATAAAATTTTCTTGATGAAGGAAGCAGTATTTTGACTTATTTTGAAGAGTCTCACAAAGATGTTAACAATAAACTCAAATTTAGTACTCCCTTCTCTGTAATTCCGTATCAATTTGCATATACTGTAATATAGAATTTAAAAACAACATTATATGTAATATGATAATATAAATAAGAATTAGTTAATTGTGTTCTGTCTTTCTCACTGATAGTGACATCTTTGAAGATAGTCTGTGGCTTAATGATAATAACAGTACATTTTTAAAAAGTCATTTACTTTTAGGTACTTTGTTAGCATATTATAAATATGTGTTCAGTAAATGAGTACATGATATATAAAGATCTATTAGATTCTCATTGTTTTTGAGAGAATGGAATTCTAGTTGAAATATCTAAAGCTAAGAGAATCAAACTAATGACCTATACAAGGGACAACTCACAGAGCACTTATTTTTAAAATGGATTGTTTATAACAGATAATATGGGAAACAAAGGCTAATTCCAGCTTAAGTCTTACCATGCAGAGGCATGAAGGGGTGAAGTACAGAGCAGTCACTGGAACTAGAAGGGAACAAGAGGGTGAGAGAACTGTGTTAGGCTGTGCTGAGCAGAGCAGTGAACTGTTGGGAGGAGTGGGCCAGTTCATGGCAACCGAGCAGAAGGGAGACAGAATGAATATTCTGACCTCACTTTTCCTCTTCTGTCTGATATCCTGGGAGCTCACCTTTGGCTGAACCCAACCTGAACCAGAGGGTGTGGAAATCCTGTTGATGCAGCTGATGCAGGTGAGATTCCCAAGGTACAGAGCAGAAGGCAAAAAGTACGGTGAGTGAAACAGAGGATGCATCATACACAACTGCAGCTTTCTTTTCAAGAGGTTTTTCTTTTGGCCCATTGATGGAAAGGACTTCTAAAGGACATACATGAAAAGAGAGACATGAAGTATTTATTTGTGTGAAAGTCTCTGTATATAGCATTGCCATTTACTCTGAGGCCATTTAATAATTTCTTCATTTTAAGAAACATTTCAGACACACATAACAAGGTTTAGACAGAGAGAAGAGTCATTTGCCTACAACCCAACCTAATAAATAAAACATTATGAAAAACAGATTGAACCCTGTGGGTACTCTTGCTTTCACACTCCCTTCCTCCTCCACAGAGGTAGCCAGCATCTGGATGTGGTGATTATCATGCTCATTCATGTCTTTGAAATGTTACTGTATATTTTTAAAAGATTTTATTTATTTATTTTTAGAGAGAGGAGAAGGAAGGAAGAAAGAGAGGGAGAGAAACATTGATGTGAGAAACATCAGTAGGCTGCCCCTCGTATGCACCATGACCAGGGACTGAACGAGCAGCCCAGCATGTGCCCTGACCAGGAATCAGACCAGTTACCTTCTACTTTGAGTCATGGCTGTTATTGTGTATCTTTACCCACCCAAACAATATAAATAACTATTTTTGATATAGAGTTTGGTTATGCACTCATGAAAAAGTTTTAGAGATCTGCTGTTCAATTGCACCTATCGATAACAATACCATATTGTGCACTTAGACCTTTGTTAAGAAGGTAGATCTCATGTTAAGTGTACTTACCACCAAAGGAAGGAAGGAAGGAAGGAAGGAAGGAAGGAAGGAAGGAAGGAAGGAAGGAAGGAAGGAAGGAAGGAAGGAAGGAAGGAAGGAAGGAAGGAAGGAAGGAAGGGAGAGGGAAAGAGAAAAGAAAGAGAAAAGAGAACGACAGGAGGAAACTCGGAGGTGATTGACATGTCTTCGGCACCGACTGCGGTGCCGGTTTTATAGGTTCACGCATGTGTCGAAACTCATCAGAATGTGTGCGTTAAATATATGCAGCTTTTGTATGTCAATTATACCGCAATAAAGCTGTTAGAAACAATATAAATGATCTCACACTGCATGCATCATTTTGCAACTTGATATTTTTTACTTAACATTTTTATTTTCTGGGATCAACTCAGGTTGATACATTTAGTACTATTTCTTTTTTTTTTTAAGATTTTATTTATTTATTTTTAGAGAAGGAAGAGAGGGAGAAAGAGAGAGAGAGAGAGAAACATCAATGTGCGGTTGCTGGGGGACATGGCCTGCAACCCAGGCATGTGCCCTGACTGGGAATCGAACCTGCGATGCCTGGTTCGCAGCCTGCGCTCAATCCACTGAGCTACACCAGCCAGGGCTAGTACTATTTCTTTTTTATTTGCTTTCCTTGCTCTATAGTATTCTATGACACTGTTTTCAACATTAGGATTTTATGATTATTTTAGAAATTGGGATCTTCTCAGTAGCCGTGCTGTTCTTTATACCAGTTCGTTTTTATATCAGGTTGCATTCTGCAGTAGTAGAGATGAAAGAATTCCAGTTCTTTTCTTTTCAGTTTTTAATTGCCCCAGAACAGAAGACTTAGGTAGATTTTATCTAATGCTGTTATTATCCTCACTTTCAAATTCAAATGCATTAACCTATGCAAAGCACTTGGAGGGGAACCTAGTGCTGACTAAGTGCTAGAGAAGCGTCATCTGAGGGGTGTGGGGCATTAAGGTGAGCAGCCAGACTGCTCTTGCATCTCAACTGTGCTGCTTAGTATCTGTGTGACTTTGGGTGAGTTACTCAGCTTTTCTGTGCCTTAGTTCTCTCATCTGGAAAATGGGGAGGAGGTGTATAATAGTCCCTACCTCATAGGGTGGTTTTGAGAATTGAACAAGCAAATGAGAATATGTGAAGAACATAAAACTGTAGCAAGGTGTTCAGGCTCCTTGTGCCCTTGCCTGGGGTCTTGTGCTCTCTGGACTCTGCACTGTCTGCAGGTGGGGAACTTGGCTCCACCAGCTCTTGCTGAGCTACCCCTCAGGTGGTGAGTCAGTCCTTTCAATGGCATTTCCTTTTAACACCCTCAGGCTGAGTGAGCTTGAATCCTCTGTCCTGAGGGTTAGCATGCCTACTGGGCATCCTCATGGGCACCAGGATCCTACTTCCAATTTAAATGAGGCCGTTTGCATCCACTCACCTTCCTTCATGAGTGTTAGCACACAGAGACTTGCAAATCGATGTTATTGTTTTCTTTTTGCGCAAGTATGCATTTTAGTTGAAAAGCTGCTAAGAGTTGAATTAGTGACATGAATTAAACTTTTAAAGTTTTGCTCCTCTCCTTTCAGCTTAATGCTTCTTACTCATGCTATTCATATATCTTCTTACTGGGGGGCTGGGTGTGGCCTCTCCACCTGATGCTCTCTGTTCTTGTGTTGCTATTGCAGGAAGCCTTGTTTCAGTGAGCATCCCTAATCAGCTAACTGCATCCCCTTACCCCCTGCCACTGCTTGTTTGCTGTCCATCTTTAGATGCTCCGCTCCCCGCCCCACAGGATCAGACCCAGGTGGGGACCCAGGTCAGACACAGTCCCTGGACACCAACTCCTCAGCGAGGCTTTGTCTCCATCAGGGCAGTTTTTCTTTCCATCTTCTTTTCCTTTAGTCTGATCTCTTTTAAGGAACCCCAGTTTCATATAGTGAGCTCATATCCAAACCCCAATTGCTGGCCAGGTTTAAGTTATTTTCTATAGTGCTCCTGGTTCCATGCAGATTGAGGTCCCTTAGGGGCACCTTGTGGCACAATGGTAACGCATCTGACTCCAGATCAGAATGTTCAGCATTCAGTCTAGGGTCCCTGGACATTCCATGTCAGGAAATTGTCTGCATGGCTCAGAGCAGGTAGGAGACCTCCTAGGGGTGGGGTGTCTGACTCTTCAAGTCATCCTGAAGGACCATGCTTTACACCCAAATTAATGACAAAGTGCTTGATTTTCCATGGGGGTATGGTAGTCACTTTGGAAGCAGAAAGCCCAGAACCTGTAAAGCTTAACAAATGACAGTTAGCCCTGGCCAGTGTGGCTCAGCTGGGTGGAGCATTGTCCTGTGCACTGGAAGGTTGCAGGTTTGTTTCCTGGTCAGGACATGTACCTGGGTTTCAGGTTTGATCCCCAGTTGGCGTGAGTACGAAGACAACAAGTTGATGTCTCTCTCTCACATCAGTGTTTCTCTTTCTCTCTGTCTGTCTGTCTCTGTCTCTTACCCTTCCTGTCTCTCCAAAAAAGCAATTAAAAAAGTCCTCAGGTGAGGATTTAAAAAAGGACAATTATTCGAGTATTCAAATGAAAGTGTTCTTGTGAAACCACATCAATGAAAAATGTCTGATAACAAATTTTTAAATCATGATTGTATACAAGTCTGGCACTGTGTTCTGTATCTAAGGTATGAAGGGAATACTGGAGTCATATTTATGACTTACAGATATCTAAAAAGACCCATGTGGCACTGTTCCCTTCAAAATGTTACACATTAACCAAACATTCTTTTGTACTACAAACGCCACTGAGACTGGTAGTGACTGATGTCACACACTGTTTTAAATATGAACTTGGATTCATTGATGAGCACAAGAGCTCCTTGCTCTCATGGAGCTTAAATTCTAGTGGTTTCAGGATTGATGAGACTACGTGCTAGGAGGTTTGAGAGTCATGCCACTGCACACCCAGGGCAGGTTGAATTCCCTGGTGTGGAAGCATATATTAAGAAAGGCAACACTCTATTTGAGGACAGGGGCAAAAAGAATGTTCAGAATTTAGTGGGGAAGTCAGATGTGGGTAGAGCTAAGATACAATAGGAAAATGCTGTGAAAGCACACAAATCGAGGGATAGCTCAGAACAATGGGCACTATCAGATTCCACAAGAGGGTAAACTTAGGTTTTATTAACAAGCTAATAAGTAAGTTTTAGCCCTAGGCTGGCAAGATTAACAAGTCCCAGGGCTGAGAATCAAGGAGACATCATGAGGTGATTATGGGATAGTTCTGGACATTGGAAACATAGGAGAGGAGCCCCAGACAACAGATCTGGGAGGACTTTCTCCCTGAGTGTCAGAAATAAAGACAGGTTATCTAGGAGTCATAATCTCCGGGGGCAGGAAGCAAGCATTTCTAAAATAATAAAGGAGCCAGAGCCCAGGGTGATAGTTTAAGAAACTGCATTCTGGTTGGGCTTTGCATCATTGCAAAACAGGAAGAATGAGTTGTTAACATAATTCAAATTCTTACTAAAAGTAAGCATTATTGATAACAGAAACCCCTTACAATTCCAAGTTTATTATAGGAACATTATCCAGTAATCGGTAGGATTTAAAGGGATAATATATGGTCCCTTTTCCAATTCCCACTTAAAAAAGACTTTAGTCCAGTTGGAGGGAGTCAGAGTAGGCAGGAAAACTTTACTTAACTCCAGAATACTCTTGATTTAGTTGTAACAATAACATTGTCTGTCATATATGAAGATGAAACTATTGAACCGCCATTAGGAGAGACTATCTTTTGAGGGCTCCCCAAGCCATCTCCTTAAAGGTGAGGTAATTGGATTGATGCTTTGCTCTCATCTGATCTCTCAATAGCTAACACACTGGCTACCGAATATAAGGCAGTGTTAGGTACTAGGAACATAAAGAGGCATAAGATGTGCTACATGGGCCAGACCATCATAGAACTTAGAACCTTTAATGAAGGACATAAGGTAAGAAGTAACACTGGGTAGGATAGAGTTAAGACCTTGGATCGGAGACCCACTATGGTGCCAATACACAAACCTGGAACTTTGACAGAAGAAGAATGTGTCATCAACCAAGGCTAGACATGTCTCCAAATGAGACTCAGGACAGTCCAATTTCCAAAAGTCAGTGTATAACTTTGATGAATTATGGAAGACTTTTTTCAGAGTTTTAATTTCACTGTAGTATTTTCACCTCAGCTATTTTATTGAGCATTTATCTGTCCAGTTTAGCTGGATACTCCTTTATATATATTTAACAGTTTGGATGCCTAGTTATTTGTCGAGTACTTAGTGCTTTATTTGTGAGTGGGTGGTCTCTCTCTTAAGTCCTTTTGTAGCCTTCTCTAGTTTGGTGGGTTTGTGTCCTACCCCTGACACTGCTCTCCGTTGGTTGCAACAAATGTTCCAGAACCTTAGGATATGGAACTGACATTTTCTTATAAATGGTCATTTGGTGGGTTAGCCATGTGGTGAAATGGCTTTGAATAAATTTATTTCTAGCAAATTAATCAAAAACAGCTCTAATGAATCTACAGCATCCCAAATTATTTCTTAACTCTGTCCCTCTAAGTGAAGTCTTCATATCTCTAAAGTACGAAATTAGAAACCACCTAACTTATCTTTAGTAACATTTAGCAACTTATCTTTCCTCTTAGTATTGATGAAAAATAGTAGTAAAAATAATTCTTAATATATTTTTGAAAGCTTACTTTGTAATTTCTTAAGGAAGAGTCCTGGCTTTGGATGGTCTGCACAAGCACTGACATGGTGTCTGGGGCTTAGGCTCTAGTCTTTACACTTAAGTAAACTTCTTGACTCCTTAATACTCAAATGTTTGTTTCTATATAACAGAGGTAGGATACCAGCCTCTACCTTCCCTGTAAACAACAATAAAGGGGTTCGAGGTGATAAGGTAGTAACTACTGTGATCAGGGTGGAAATGTTCTGCTCAGGAAATGGTGTGATGTACTATGGGAAGCAAAAACAAATGGCATAGACAGAGTTTTTACCATGAAGGGGCAATCATTTTAGCCCAATGAGTAATGCAAAAACATGAAACTCTGGTGGCAGGGAGGCAGGAAATACAATAAATGCTGCAGGATAACAGAAATAAGATGCATTGCTAATTCCAAGGAGAGAGACTGACAGTGGAGCTGTGTCTGGAAGATGAAAGATTTGAGGGGATGGAAACAGCAAGGACATTGTGAGAAGAACTGCTGGAGCAAGGGCTTGGAGGGGGGTGGGGGGGGGAGGCCAGAGCACCCACGTGTGCACTGCATGTCTAGGGGAGACATGGGAAATGATAGTGGAGTCATTCATTTGGGGTCATGTTCTGTAGGGATTTGTGCTGTATTTGGTGGGCAATTATAGCTGATGGTATAGGGCAGAGATATAAGAGATAAAATAAAAGAATACAGTTAATGTGGTAGTGGCATTTGTGATAATTTGGAGAGAAAGAGTGTGAGATTGAGTTAACAGCTTAAAATAAAAAAAAGTCAAGTATTGAAAAGCAGAAAGCAGGTAACAGAACCTAGAAGCTCTTGTGCTGGTCCGCAGTCTAGTGACTGGAGTCATAGACAAGTAGAGCTGGGGGCAAAGGGCAGGCTCTCCCACATGTGATACGCGTCCCCTGTGAATTGGCTCTTGCTGTCTTCCTAGCGTCATCTCCCACAGTTTCCCCAGACTTGCCTCTACAGCTGTGTGGAAACATGCACATCACCTCAACCATTTCATAAAATCTCAGTAAACTCCCCCCGCCCCACCTCCTGCCTTTGCTTTCCTTTTGCCTGGAGCACTCTGCCCCCTTTCTCTTCTGCCCAGTTGCATCCAATGGCCCTCCTCTTTCCACTCTCACCTTCCTCTGCCTTCTTCTTACTCTGATGTAGGGGTTTGCATTTACAATTCCATGCCATCTTATAGATTTTATACTCTAAGCCAGAGATTTTCAACCTTTTTCATCTCATGGCACACTAATTACTAAAATTTTGCAGCATACCAGAAAATATATTTTTTGCCAATAAGACAAAAAACAGGTATAATATTGATTCATTCACACCAAATGGCTATTGTTGTGTTGGCTGTGGTCATTTTCTAACTTGACCATCTAAGGGTAAAGAGGTCAGTGGTCATGCCCCTGACTAAATAGCCAGGTATTGCATGTTTTAAAAATTCTTGCAGCACATTGGTGTGCCTGCCATGGCACACCCACTGAAAATTGCGGCTCTAGGTCATTACCACCTATTTTCTTGTTTTCCTTTGTTTCTCCAGTTTATGAGCTGTAAGTAGCTGAACCAGTTGATCGAGCAGCTAGCACAGTGAATGGCACGAAGAGGTGTTCAATACATGGTATATGGATGGATAATGACCAATTTGGTAAGCTTGTGATGAGCCAAAGCAAGCAACTATGTGCACGTGCAGGCGTGTCCACACCCCCACACCCCCACACACATCTACAATATTGTTACAGCAAATACACAGCAGTGTATTCTGTATTTTAGATGGACATGCTGAATGTGAAAACTTCCCATGACTACGGGGAAGTCAGGGAAGGTTTTACATCCAGTAAAACAATCCGGGAGAGAGAGGATTAATGCTTTAAAAAAAAAAAAAAAAGAGCAAAGGAAAGAATAAGTTAGTGATCAGCAAAGAGGACTACTTAAGGCTTATCTGTAATAGGCCTGTGAGGGTTTAATCTTCATTGGGTCCCTCCTGTCCCTCCTGGGACCTAAGTAGAGAAAGGGATGCTGACATGGGAGAGGGAAAATCTCTTTGAAGCCGTGAAACACAGACATCACAGAATTGTTTCAGCAACATTTTATTGTCAGAAAATGTTTCAAAAGCTAAATCAGCATGAACTGCCTGGGGATTATGTTATGGGAATTTTGATTATCAAATAACTAAGAATTACTCCAAGTGGCATGCTTGTAGCCATTTCTTGCTAGAGATGAAAGAAGATGATGTAAGCTTTAAGAGTAAAGTAATGTGTGATATATTTTGGAAGAAATAACTGGAAAAAAATAAGAAGAACTTCTGGCTCAATGTTCCAGGAATACAGCTAAGTGGGCCAAGATTTTATTAAAAGAAAAAAAGTGCATATTACAAAAATAAGAAGACAATGTTGTGTGGGTAGAGAGGCACTGTGATTTTTTAAGCTGTCTGAATAAAATACAATATGGCAATGGGAATGTGAGTAAGAGGCATAGAAATGGGGGCTAGAAAAAAAACAGATGGAGAAAATTCTTTTCTGGGAGCAGAGAGCAGATAATATTGATAAATGAAACCACTGTGAACCAGTTTTATAAGTGAATTTGTGAATATTGAGGAATTGGTTGACTTGTGCTCACATGGTAAGAATATTGCAAAAATTGTATTTAATGCAGGGATAAAAATCTTAACCTTGAGGAAAAATATATTTATTGTAGGCTTTTAACATATTTAAATTGAAGACAGAAGATGGAAAAACCAGAGGTAACCAAATTTGATCCTGCCTGTATTTCGTAGAAACGGGTAAAAGATCTCTGAAAGAGAAAAATATTTTTTATTAATTGAAAAGAACAATTATTTAGCGAGATCACAAAACAGACACATGGAAAAAATTCCCAGTATGATACATCAACCTGATTCTTACTTTGTTACCACTAACCTGCTGGAAGTTACTATTTGCCTTAATGTAATTTTTAGCTGTTAGAAGGACCAAAAAGACACTGCTATAACTCAGTCCTGCTGGTAACATTATGTTGGGACATGGATTCCAAGAACTGTATTATAATATAACAAGGGCAAGATTTTGTGAGAGGAATCTAAGATATAAAAAGAAGGGAGAAACAGTGAAAATGGACCCCTTAACTGTGTTCAGAAGAGGACACTGGCAGCCCAAGGGACGCACTGGGAAAGCACTCTGGCTGAGGCATGGAGCATCAGAGAAGGGCTGTAGAAAACTCCAGACAGAGTGACAGATCAAGTCCTATTTGATACCCGATATGTGTAGGTCCAGGGGCAGCGGAAAGTTTAAGCACCTTTATCATTCAATAGAAGGTCCCATGATCATGTGCCTGCCATCTAACTTTCTTTGCTTTTAAGTGGGTCCTTTTGACCCCAGAAATATTATGTGAGGTCCGATGTCAGTCGGTTACCCATTCTGTTAGCACATTGATCACAGTGCTGGCTGAGGTTCTGCAGGAGAGGACAGCAAACCCATATTGGGAATGTGTTGATTGTAGTCAAGATAAATCACTGCATATTCCAGGGTGGAAGGAATCTAATGTAATCCACTTGGCACCAAGTTGGTCTGGAGAGGTGGTGCCAAATTGGGGGCTACATGTCAGTCTCTGCTGCTGGCAGGTTTGGGCTCGTGGCAAAAGCAATATTTAAATAAGCACTGGTGAGTGGGAACTCATGCAGCCAGGATCAGCCCTCCATCCCCACCACCATGGCTATCCTGTTCATGTGCCTATTGTGTCAGGGACAATAGATGCTGGTGTCCACTGGCAATCATTCTGTCTACTCCCCTGTTCATTACATTCCCTGGGATAGAAGCTCTCTGAGGGATAGCATGCAATACTTTTTCCCATTCCCATGGGTCCATCCACATACCTTTTCCAGACTGTTTGTCTTCAATCCTACTACTTATTCTTTATGATGTACATATTCTTGCCTCTAGCCCCTTTTCTTCCCATACACAAAGGCTGGCTTATCTGGCACCTCATCTATTGGGAGGATTTCCCTCTCCACTTCCTTTCAAGGCCTCCCTAAGTGGGGCTACAGAGTGGCAACCATCCATTTTTGGCTTATACTCACACACTGAGTTGTTCAGTCTGTGAAACAAGCTTGGCCATTTTCCTCCTCCGTTTGTGGATCATAATGGGCTTTCCTTGGAGCCCCAGGTCTGAGCTGGGGGAGAGGTGCTGGAGCCGTGCTGGTAGACCACATGAAGGTCTGGGGCAGCTGCTGTGTAGCTTTCTTTGCAGTCCTGCCACCACCTGAGCCCAGATGCATTTGCATCTTATTATGGAACGCTGCTGGGTCCACCCAACCTTATGACTTGGTGGATCTGATAAAAGTCATCTTATGATGGACACATAAGTCCTGTATAGTCCCTCACATCTTTCCAGTGAGAGAAGAATCCCCTAATCTGGGGTGTCCAACCTGTAGCCCACAGGTCGCATGTGGTTCAAAATGGCTATGAATGTGGCCCAACACAAAATCATAAATTTACTTACAACATTATGAGATGTTTTTGTGATTACACATTGCATTGTATTTAATGGGTGGTTCATGCCAACTCTTCTTCCAGTGTGGCCCAGAGACGCCAAAAGGTTGGACATCCCTGCAAATTACTTAAATTTCTGGTAATGGGGTCTCTATTAGTAGCAGCCAAATATAATTTCTGACACAGAAAACTTGGTATCTTATCAGACTGCTCAAACTGTACTGTGTAAACTGTTGGTTCACAAACTTTGCTACCAGTTGCAAGAAAATCAGAAGCTAGCACCAGAAAATGTGGACCAATTTCTTCATGAAATGTTCTGTTTAGTTCCATGTATTGATTGATTGATTGATTGCAAGATATTCTCAGTGAAGGATGCAATATGTTGACTCCCATTCTTGTGGAAGCTCTTTATCTCATGAGCCAGCAGACAACAGCTTGCACCTTGACACCTTAGGTAGCACACCTATCCTCCAAAGTGTGCTTTTGAGACAGATGTACTGAAAGACAAGCAAAAATTCCTTCATTTAACTGTTGATCCCATTTTGAAATTTAGACCTGTGATTACCGACTGCGACTCTTGAGAAGTCTTCTTCTGAGTAATCCCTTATCTGCTTTCCTGTCCGGGTCTAGCCAGCAGGATGGCAAAAAATGACTGCATGTGGTTTGGTTTCACAGCCTTTTGTAATCACACAGCACCTGACCTTTGTTTACTTCAAAGGCAAATAGAAACCTTTCATCATGCGTTTCTTCGTACAATAATTTGTCTAACATCAAACTTTGCTGTGTCTCAAAGCAACTGTTTCACACATAGATTCTGTTTCAGTTTCTGAGTGGAGATTGAATTAAATGGTTTACCGATACACCTCCCACTTCCTCCCAGACACTCTAGATTCCACTGTGTTTTTCAGAAGATGTTTTTTTATGGGTGGCAGTAAATAGGCAGAGGTGGGCAAACCTCTAAGGACAGTCTTCATTGGTGCTAAAATTAGTCACGCTCCAATCTGAACAACCACAGCTCTTTCTTTGGCTAGGAAATCATGGAATTAACACCAATGATTACTCACTGCTTTAGTTCTTATAACTCTTAACAATCCCAATGGAGGTTGAAAAAGAACCTCTCTACTCCAAGACCATATTATTTGTGGAAAGCACTTTTTCTGCAGATACATACAGGCTTTCCTTACCAGGTCAATTCAATTGGTGTGAATTCCATTAGTCATTCTGTGGCAGAAACCATTTCTCCTTGCCAAGTGATGGGATGGTACAATTCTCATTACCCCTTTAGTCTAAGGGGGTCAGGTTTACAGGTATGGCAAGGATAATGCCTTCCTAACTACAGAACTTGATGTCCTTAGTCTGACTTTCAAGGAAATGTACTTTTTGAAGAAATTCTACGTCTGGTCAAGTAGAAGACATTTCTAGCTAAACCATCTGCAAGCAAACGGAACACACTCAAATAAAGAGGAACAACAGCTACAATTTCCACTTTTGAACAAAAACTGTCTATTGGGCATCTTAATTTCCTGTGGGGTTGGAAAGGGAAGAAATAAGGGACAAATATCCTGAACGGTGACTGCACCTGAAAGAAACCAGAAAAGAGAGAAGGTCCAGGTGGGAGAGAGGGGCTGAAGAGGGCGGAACTGAGGGGCACAGACAGCACAGTGGGACTCAGATGTGCCCAGGTTCCTTCCTTTCCAGGTTAGTCCTCGGTGGGGGTAGGGGTTGGTAAGTCAGGCTCTCTCCTGTTTTGTCCTCATTTTTCTTATTCTAAAAAATTAATGTATTGGCATTCAATTCAATTTATAGGAGAAGAAATCAGGTCACTTCTTGATGTTTTAATTGGTTTATGGGCATATCTGATATTAATAATATTTCACAACTGGAATGGCATGAGCATTGGCCAATCAGAAAAAAAATTCTACAATCAATCAGAATGATCACGAGGGGCAAATACAGGATCCGACAAAACTAACGCCTGCTTGAATGTCATTGGTAGGATGATAGTATGAGTGTAATAATTTATAGTTTTGATTTGAACATTCCACCTAAAATGTCATATGGTGGGCTTGAATATGATATTGTTATGTTACAGACTTACATGCTTATGATTTTGTAATAAAAAACTTTGTAATAAGAAGGGGTGTTACTTGTGCTAGATCCCATAGATTGGTCATATAATTAATTGTCCAAATCCATTCTTCTTTTGAGAATGAAATGCATAATTAATCATTTTGCTAGAAGGAAAGGCACAAACTGGGGCTGTCCCAAGTAAACTGGGATGTGTGGTCACTCTGGCCATAAGCAAACAGTAAGATTATATTAGTGTGAACTGGTTAAATAAAATTAAAAGTTGGCTTGGGGTCTTTTTCAAATTTATAACATTTTATGTATCTAGTGAGCATATTTTCTTTTAAGAGTATTTGATAAATTTATCCAAAACTGGCTGGTAGAGTACATTTCTGGGAGAATATAGCCCTACCATAGGGAGCAGCCTGCAGACACACCTGCGTGGAGAGTCACCACAGGGTTCAGGCTCTGCTCCACTCTAGATGCATAGAGAATAGACACGGGTAGAGAAATAAACATAGATAAATATAGATATTCAAAACTATCATAACAGTTCTTGAGTATTTACTATGAGCCAGGTTTTTTCAACTTCACCAATGATGATATTAAGGTACCAAGGGGGTAAAAGAGGTGGCCACTGGGCACGTACCACTTAGCTGGTATGTGATGATGTTCATTGGGCCATTTTCTATTTAATGCTAAGTGCTAGCACCCCCTAATGCCAAATGCCTACCTTATTGCTGACATTTTGATATCTTGCTTAGAGTCTTATAGAGCAGGGGACAAATAAATCGGCTAATTATAATTCCATATGAAACTTGCTGAGACACATGTAGAGTTAACTAAATCTTGCAGGTGAGAGAACTCTTCCTGGAGGAGAATGGCTCCAGGTGAGTCTCTAAGGATGAACAGGAAATAACCAGGTACAGGCGCCTGGTACGAAACCTTGCATACCATGTTTGGGAATTATAAGTGTTTTCGGACAACTGTAGGTGAGGGGATGGTCTTTGTGCTGAGCTAATTAAGGTGACAGCATTCAGTACAACTTTGGGAATCATAGTAACAATGTGATTTATTTGTATTTTAAAGATATTTCTGGCAGACGTATGGTGGACAGATTAATGAAGGGCCAGTTTGGTGGCACAGAAATCAATCAGGAATCACAGAAATTTATATGAGAAGTTATCTGGAAGAACTACCACCACCCTCTTCCTCACTTCCAAAGCACTAAGAGTCATAAGCAAAGAGTAAAAAGAGAACAACAAGACTTGTACCCCAAGGGCCTAGGCTAGCACCGTAAGTGGAGGAGAGAGCTTGGAAACTTCAAAAGAGAGAGGAGCAAGCAAATGGAGCAGGAGGAAAAGGAGTGGGAGGAGGTAATGGGAAGGAAGAGAGAGGGAGGGAGGGGAGAAGTCCCCTTCTGTTGCTTACTTCCCATCTTTGCTCTATATTTTTTATTGGTTTCTTTTGTCCAACTGCCTGCGCCTGCAGCTACCCTCAATATTGTTTCCTTTGCTTCCTTCTCTCCTTTCACATGGTAATTTAATTGGTAAATATGATTACCTCACTTTATTTGTATTAAAAAGGGAAGCATGCTGCAGTAAAAGTCAGATCAACCCAGAGACATCTTCACTGAGCTGTTTATAACTTCTTATTGCCTCAACTTTTTAGCTTTCTGTCTTGATATTTTGTTTGTCCTTGAGGAAGGTGGTACGTGCAATTAAAGACTCACATCATTTTGGGGGGGTGAATGTTCAATGACTGTTCATTTAATGTCATGTGTATGAAGCGATTCACACTGAACAAGGCTGAAACAGTTCTTCCTTCACTGTACTTCTTAAATAATTGTACTTCTTGCCTCATTGTTAGCACACTTTCTTTAATTCTCACTTTCTTTGATTTTCTTTGCTTAAGATTTGGTCTTTCTATCACATTCCTACCTTTGCTCCCCACTTAATTGACAAAGACACCAGCCTGCAGTGTCCATGGCATTATGGATGAGACATGAGACAAATTCACACAGACTACCGAGTCCTGTGGAGGAAAAGAGATGGCACAGCTACTCTCTCAAGGGGAGAGTGCCTCGGAATGGCCTGGCAACTCCCTCAAGAGGACAGCACCCCTATCCTTGCCTTGCAGGTTTTTATTGGCTTTCAATTTGCACAGGAATACAGGTAAAGTTCATTAATCATTGTCAGACAGTAAGGATCAAACAATAGATAGCGTACAAAGAACTACAAGGGCTTATTCTGAGTCAGGGTCTGTTAGTTAAAGGGCTACAAAACGTTGGGAAACAAACTCATTTCCTGCTTGGACCCTTATCATTTAATTGAGAGCATTCTTAGCAAAGCAGGTTTCACAGGATTACATATTCTTTCTCAGGCCTGATCACCCAGGGAACCCTCCTTTTCCAGCACAGGGCTGTACCACCCTCTGTCATTGTTTCATACTTAAGCCAGGCAGGGAAAGTAAGGCAGCCAAGGGATTAGGAGACTTCTTAGAGACAGAATGAGGACTCAGGCTTTGTCAAAGCCGAGGAGTGAGGGTCCATCACCCCCTTTCTCCATAGCCCCCCAAGTCCTGCCCTGAGGGCCCCCATGTGATTGTGCCTGTCTTAGGTAGTTCTCCACTTGGGGAATCTTACTTGTCATTGGATAACCAATCAAGCATTGGGGAGTAGGCAGAGTGCAGTAAAAGGAGCAGAAGCAGCCCTCCTGTCAGGGAGATAAGCTTTGTGTTCTTAGTGGCTTCTGGTTCAAAGGTTGCTCACTCAGCCTTAGCCATGGGGGTGATTACAGGTTCTGAAACCAGGCAGGGTGGTTCCCAACATCTCCCCCTTTTTGTTTTTGAATTCAATCATAGTTGTTAAGCCTGTTAAACCTACTATTTGCTGTTCTCGAATGCGATCTTAAGAAAATAATATATATATATGGCACCCAAGGGCTGCTAGGACCCAAACTTGTAAATCCAGTCCATTGAAAAATCTTGCAAATGCAAGAGAATGATAAGAGTGACAGGTCTAGTTACACTTCAGTCCTTAGGAGAATTAGCACAGACTTCAGGAAGTTACTTTAAAGATATGCAGCAAGGGCTTGCTGCCTGAACTCAGGGTGAGAGAGTTTTAGCAAGAGCAAGTCACAAAGCAGCCTAGGTATAATGCAGGCCTGATTTCCCACGGGAGAACTTCTTCATGGGTGTGGTCCTGTGTGCCACCACACCCCGCACTGGTTTTCCACGTGGGTGCTGGGCCACGTTTCCACCTCTCGAAGCGGTTCCCCACACTTAATGTCACAAACGCTGCCAACTGTACACTAGTCAAGCCGTTCTCTTCAACAGAGGATGGAAAAAAGTCCAATTTTTAGAAAGACAATAAGCAACTGAAAAAGTTCACCACATGTTAACACATCTTCATGTGCACAGATGCTCAAAACAATGCTTAACTCTGTCATCGGGGGACAAACAGAGAATCAGGTTTTTAGAGCTAGAGAACTTGTTTTCACTGTTTCCTTTATTTGGCAGATCAAAACCTGAAGGAAAGGAAATGTAAATGAATTACTATGAGTCTGACAAAATTACCCTCTCATGGACTATAAAGAGTGAAATGTTTATATTATCAATACGACATTTGATATATTGGATATTATGAATGGTATATTAGAAGGAAGCTTTCCGTTAAAATTACATAACTTGCAAATGTTTGTCACCTTAAATGTGAACTTTAGATAACACTTGCATTAGCTTGTTTGGGATCCAAGATCCAGCTATTGGCTGGGACGGTTTCTTCTGAGGTCTCGTCTCAGTTTGTAATAGGCTGTGTTCTTCCTTTGTCTTTATATGGTCTTCGCATCGTGTGTATCTGTGTCCTAATCTCTTCTTATAAAGATACAGGTTATGTTGGATTAGGACCCACTGTAACAACCCCGTTTAATCTTTATTGCTGCTTTAATGACCCTGTCTTCAAATTCAGTCACTTTCTCAGCTACGGGGGCTAGGATTTCCATACATGAATTTGGGAGGGGACCCAGTTCAACCTACAATACTTATGCCAGAAATGTTTTCATGTGGGAAGACATTTATAAAAGTATTAGGTAAATCTATAAGAAAATAGAATTTATACATAAAATATAATAGAATTTAAAATAATTTACACTAAATTTTTTAGGAATGCACTTGCAATAATGAAGCAGAACTAGAGAGAATATTGAGAGAAAGTTAAAAGAGGAAACAAATCTATGATGGACATAAACAGAAAAAAGAGGATGCAGAATAAAGAAAGACAGAAAATTTTAAAAAAAGGTAAGACAGCAGAAAGTGACCAGGAAATAGAACAGCTTTGTTTATACATTCGTGTCTGTGTTTTTCTAACAGTGCTGTTGGAACTGTTTCATGTGGTTCAATTTATTCTATTAATAAAATCTGATGATTTAAGACATTAGAAATAGGAAATGGAAAAGCATTATGTTCTCCCAGCCAAACCAAACTCACCCCTGACTCTTTGTTTTCTGAGGTGGGCCCCTGCAGGCATTCCTTTTGCGAAATGTTAATTTAATGCCACAGAAGCACCAAAACCTCAGGGTAAAAGGGCTCTGACAATTTTAAATTAAAGAAAGTCCAAATTTGAAAATTAAATATCTTTTTGAATTATCATATGCATGTAGACTACTTATATGCCCAACATTTTCTCTTACTATACGTTTAGAATAACATTCACTGGATAAAAAAAAAAAAGAAAAGAAAAGAAAAGAAAAGCCAGGTGGTGAAAGACAAATACCATATGATCTCACCTTTAACAGGAACCTAAACAACAAAACAAACAAACAAGCAAAATATAACCAAAGACACTGAAATAGAGAACAGGCTGACAGTGACCAGAGCAGAGAGGGGAGGGAATTTCAGGGGAAAAGGGGAAGGGTTTACAGGAACAAGTATAAAGGACACATGGACAAAAACTAGGGCAGTAGAAATGGGAGGGAGGTGGGGAGCACTGGGGGTGTGGGCTGGGATGGGAGTAAAAGAAAGAAAACTGTACTTGAACAACAATTAAAAATAAAAAAATAAAAAGTCTCATTTGAATATTAGAAAGATTGATTAAAGTAAAAGTTCTAGGGGAAAAAATCAGAAAATAAGTGCATCCCTTCATCTAAGTTTCAGACTCAAAGATCCCACCTTAAAGTAGAAATAATGTGTGAGGTATGTTTTTATACTTGACTCACACTTTTAACATCAGATTCTTTGCAAGAAGAAACTACTAAACAACAGAAATATTCCTAAAGCAGCTTATGCCAGTGCCATATAATTAATCCATGAGCAATTTAGTTCCATCTAGGCATTGAGAAGGTAAAGTTGTTCATTTCTATATGTTTACAATTTTCAGCCAGAAATATTTAACCATATAACTTTACAGGATACAGAAAAAATACATGTAAAAGTGAAAAATGCATTCTGCAATGAATCTGCCACAGTATGATATGGATGTGCAATGAAATGGGCCACGCAGGGTGGAGGAGAGGCTGGCTGCTGGGCGGGTGCCAGGGGTATCCTCTGACGCTTCGCATTTGTTCCTGATCAAGCAGCCAGGGTTCTGGCAAATCCAGGCCAGGAAGGTAGAAAACAGAGCAGATATTATTTTCAAGTGTGTGGTTCAGAGGGAATGGGGCATAGAAGACACACTTGATCTGCTGTTAAATATTTCATTTCAAAGCTGAATACTAAACTGTAGTATAAAGTTAGATTACTTAAAAACAACTTTTTCCTATTTGCTTGTTCCGAACTTCACAGTGACATTTTATGGTGGTGTAGCATAGGAATACTAAACGGAAAGACAAAACACTGACCAGGTGTGGCTAGGTAGGTGGCCGTGGGCCAGTCTCTCAGCTCCTCTTGGCTCCCGTCTCACAGACGAAACGATGGGTGTGGCCGAGTGTAGACTGTGTGGAGTGGCCTTGGAGAAAACCTGGCTTGCAGATGTATTTTTGACCTTCACAATATTATAAGATGTGTTAACTAGTAATAATACCTAGAAAAGCAGGAGATCCACTAAAATATAGATTTCTAGCTTCTCTTGAAAAATTGAAATGTCTGGTAACTCCAGCCCCACAGGGTTACATCTCAACAACATATTGGTAGGGACTCCAGCAGACTCCTTCTGATTTAATTAATGTTCTCTGTAGGGTATCATGCTGCCAGCCATGGGACCCTCTGAAATTGCTACATTTATTTACTTCACTTGTTTAGACATTTTGTTTTTCCATCCCTTGTCTAGGGCAGTGGTCTCTACATGTGTCCAACAGGGCCCTTGTCATTAGGGGAACTTCACGAGGAACCAGCAGGCTGGGTGCATGGCCAACCTCTCACCATATTCTGCTTTCAATCAAAGAGTTTAATTTTAATTTGTTTTATATATTAGGATATAAAATGACTCTGGGGCACCGACTTTGAGTTAATCTTCCGAAATCTCTTCTGTCCTTCCATAGTAAGTAAATTATAGCTGGGCACATGTTGAAAACAAACACTATGATTCCTAGCCTACTACTTCTCATCTAGGTGTGACATTGTGACTTATATCTGGACAATGAGAATAAGAGAAGGGATGTGTGCAGTGTTCAGGTTGTGCCTGAAATAGGAACTTGGGTATGAGCAGCTAATGATGGCAGGGCAGCATGATAGCAGGGCCTGGGGCCCCCAGGCGACCTCACAGGCCAGAGCACCCCCACCAGCAGTGTTTGCTGATGTCTGCAGTCTTTCCAAAGAGAAGAATTAAATTCCATCCTGCTTCAGCCAGTGTTAATTTGGGGCTTCATTACACACATCTGAAATTGTATCTGAATTAAAACAACCTCTTATGTTCTTTCGAGGCCCAAAATTCTTTGATTATTTTACCCCTGGTTGATTTTGAATTTGAGTATTTTGAGTAATTTTGACAGAAAAAAGTTCAAATTATTGTTTTAAACTTTTTGAATTACTTCCTTCAACGTCTTTTCTTTTTCTGAGTGAAATTAAAATTTATTTTCTGTCATGCACATGGTTATATTTTCATGAAATCATTATGCAAAAATGCCAGTGACCTAATGTATATTGAACAGGGAGTGTATATTCTGTCTCTCTCTAAATGACCAAGTGTTTAGGACATCATTTGCAGTTCCATTTCACCCAGAGAATGAATTTGCCTCTAGGGAGTGGAGTAGAATGTGAAAAATAAATGATGTGAGTTTTCTCTGTTTAACTACATAGATGGCTGGAGTAGAAAAAAGATAAAGTTACTGAGCTGCCCAAGAGAGATCTTTGAGGTAGGCTGTTTCAGGCTCAATTTAAAATCTGGCAATGATGGTCCCTGAAACTTGGACTGCTATCATTGTTGTTACAAATAAACAGGGGATTTCATTTTTCAAAGTCTGGAGAAATAGAAAATTTCTGTGGCAATAAATCGTATTTTATCTTATTTTTTATATATTGTACCTGAGTAGAGAATACCAATATAACATGCAATTTTGAATATATGTACTTTCCTACCAAAATTTATGGATTGGTCAAGGTAAGAAAAAAAATCCAAGACAAACCAACTTTGGATGTTATTTCAAAGGTGCCTTAGAAATGATGTTTTTAGTGAGTTTAACATTCAACTCTCCCCACTCAACAACCTGTTATATAATATTCACAAGATCCTGGGGAACTTTCAAATACTGAAATTTGGAACTAAGAGAAACAAACTACCAACAGAGATGGGAAGGTTAGAGCTGGTTACGATGAGACTCATATGTTGGGGCAAACATGTGCTTGATCTTTGGAAAATAAAATTCTTTCTTCATGATGGTTGTGGAATGTATTTGAAGTGATATAAATATCTCACAACAAT